>JAHRHJ020003480.1:0-159156 GCA_019776745.2 Taxus chinensis | reverse complement strand
CTTTTTTGGAATTTTTCTCTTTCCTCTCCCACGACCGGGTTTTGAACATGATTCTTTTGGCTGTGTGGACTCTGCTCCTTTACAAATGCATGGGTTTAGTTTCATCAGCACGTGGACAAGATTCCTTACCAATGCATAGTGTTTTTTACTTGGAAAGATGGTGTGGTGGACTATGTGTGATGGAAATACCTTTGGGCCTTTCCTTTACTTACGTGGCCACTCTTTTATCAATGAATGATCAGCCTAGAATTTACCAGATAACACCCTAGTCGTGTTGGCACATCACTTAACCTAGACTGAGTGCTCACCCAAAGCGCGCAAAGGTACTAGGTCGCTCTTTAGGGCTGATGTAACAAGATGTTAACATGATGGAGGAAGAGAAACATATATGATCATAAACTAATCCATCATTATACACTGCATGCTACCCCTCACGATCTATGAAATAACAACTTAAACGTTAAATCATGATTGAATTAATTACATGCACTATTCAACTACACACAGAAGGACACTTAGATTCAACCAATATATTTCATCTATTAATAAATATAGAATCTCCTTATAGTATTGTCAAGATATACCAATGTGCGTATGGAACTGATACAGTGATTCAGTCATATTCGTATATTCTTTATTACACATACATATCCCAGTCATACATCTCTCACACTCATACATACAGCTCTGTACTATGTACCTAACATCACAATATATAGGGTGGGGACTTGCCCTTCACCGCTTATCTATTCCAGAAATAGGCCACATGCTATTGATAGCCACATGTTGTTTACAATCATAGCCACACATGCAAGTGTGCTATCTATAGTCCTCTTGTAGTTAACTAAAGTGTCAATTCTATTCTCATCTTATCTCCATGCATAGACACTTCGAACTGCTTCTCCAAAGATAGATAATGCATGGTGTGCACATCTCTGCATCGTTGGTGTGTTGCACATGCCATCTTCAAAAAATAGGTCTTCATGCTCAAAATTGGCTAAATCCTGAAATTTGAACTTGCCTTCCACGCGTGGGTCCTTCCTGGTAAAAGCACAATAAAATGTCCCACTTTTTGTATGGTTTGTACCTTAGTAAACATGAATTTTCAGTTTAATTGATTTTCTAAAGGTAATAGCCACAAAACCGTACACATTCATGAAATTCCACAAACTAACGAAATGTTGTGTTTAGAGTGTAGAATACATGTATATTTTTTTTTAAAAAATTGGCAAAAAATATAGTATTTTTCTTAATTTTATTCATATGTTGTTTCTTATGTTATTAAAGAGGAATGACTGTCCCCCGGTGGTTTTTTAAAATGAAAACTTATCTTTTCACTATGAAATTTTAGATATATGTTCAAGATTATAATTTTGACGTGCTGTCAAATTTTCATATTTTTTTGACTTATATTTTTTTTAATTAATTATTTAGTAACTATATTTTAAAATAAATGGCGTCCATATTTCAATGCCAATAACTTTTAATATTTATATCGAAATTATTTTTTTTTTCATAGGAAAGAAGAAGAATTCAACAAATACTAAGTATATTTTTTTCAATTTTTTTTGATATATTGTACTATTTTTCAAATTTGGTTGATTGTGTACTATTGATTGTCCTAAAATACCGTATGTTAGTAAAAATTAAAAAATAAATAGCAAAACAGATTTTTAAAAAATGAAAATTACATTTTTAGAAAGCCAATAAAAATATGAATTTTGTGTCAAAATTTTGTAAGTTAACTATTTCGTTTACCCTAATTACGTGGCACCCGAGTGGCAGATTTTGGCTCACAATTGTCCCCCAAAAGGATTTGGAGCCAAAATGTGCCACTCAGGCGCCACGTCACTGCCACTCATCAGGGTTCGTGCGAAAGGGGGTTCGCGCGAATGCGGTTCGCGTGAACCCCCTTCGCACCACCAAAGCACCGCCAAAACGTCTCCTTCTAGATTTAATGATTCACAATTGCATCTCCCCTTCTAAATTTAATGTTTTACAAGTTACTTATTTAATATTGTTCACTTTTTATGTTTTAAATTTAGTTTTTTACATATTTTTTGTGTTTTAAACTAAGTGTGTTTTTTTTTAAAATTGTTTTTAACCAAAAATATGTAATATTAAATTAGAAAAGTTGTTTTACATATTAAATATAAATTCTATTAAAATTTAGAAAAGTTGTTTTAAAGTTATAGAAAACTAAAATTAAAAATAACCTAATTTCTACTACGATTTGTATATAAATAGAGTTGCATGCACATATAGTTTTGTATCGAGTTTACTCTTAGACATTCAGATCTATCACGATTTATGTGTGCGGGTGAAAATTATTGAAGTGGATGAATCATGGGAAATGCAAAGAATGAGAAACGAAAATATACCGAGGAAGAGAATGCAGAAAAGAATGCTAGAAGATCTGTTCGTAGGAGGGCACAAAGAGAGAGAGAGAGAGAGACACAACAAGTGAAAGACAACGCTGCAAAAATTGGTACATATGTATAGAAACCCTTGATAGATCCTAATTTTTTTTTTAGTTCTAAGGTTTAAATATGATAATTTATGTTTTTTAGATTGCGTAAAGGCAAGGGTTTTGATAGGATCCCATGTGTATGTTTATGGACACAGATCATGATGCGCAACATTATGCTGAAGTGATAACAAAAGTTATGGAATTACTTCCCAAAAAAAATGTGAAACACTTGGTGAAGATGGATTTACAAAAATTAAAAGAATTTTCCGAACAAGAACCACTATCACGAAAGAAAACAACAAAAAGTGTAGAGATAGTATATGGTGAATTTGTTAATTTGACTACAGTTGCTAGAGCACATTTGTTGGTTACATTCTTGAATCATGTTGATATGAGGGAAACATTAGAATTGTTAGGTGTTGATTTTGGACGGAAAAATTCAAAACGTGTAGAAGAAGAATTTGTTGGGAATGTTTTTAAAGGAATAAGTTCTTTGGGTACAAAAACTAGGTCTGCTGATAAGAGTATTTCTCGTAGAGCAATATTAACTTCAGTTGTAAGTGAAGATACAACAAAGAATCGTCATGTTACCCCGCCTTTGCCAAGGCATTGGGTTTATCTAGAAAGACGGTTAGCAGGTATGCAAAGAGGAGGAAGACATTGGATGACTCTACTATGGAAGGAAATTGGGCACTAATGTGTAGAAATCCACGTTCTGATAAAATAGAGGATAATATTGTGAAGATAGTTTCTGATTTTTGGACTGAGAGGACTCGTCCTTCTCCGAATGTGAGGGATGTTTTAAAACATAGGATAACTCGCAATAACTATGATGAACATATAAAACATTGGCTTGAAATAACTCAACATGAGATGTACATAAAGTTTACAGAAGAAAATCCAGATGTTAAGATTGGACAACGAATGTTTGAAAATTTGAAGCCTTGGTATGTGCGAGCTGATAAAGTCCTTGACACATGTTGTTGTCGCTATCACGTTGAGTTTGATTATCACTATCAGGTACATAAAAATTTATAGATTCAATGTATATATATTTTGAGGCGTGCTTTCATTTATATCTATATATTTAAAATTTGTTTAAATATCATTTTTTGAGACATGTGATTTAAAATTAATGTATTTCAAAATCTATGTTTTTTTCAGGTGTATAGAAAGTTACGAGAAGAAATTGCCCCACCTACACATGTCAGTGAATTCATAACTTCAATTATTTGCAACGTATCTGATGATCATGTCGATGATCGTATGACTTGCATCAAAGGTGTCTGTGACAAGTGTGGGGACTTGAAATTATTGCCAAAAACAAATGAAGATTTGGACACAGTTAACCTGGTTGCTTGCAAGAGGTGATATATATAAATTTATGTTTTTAAATTTGGATGTTAGATTTTATTTTGATTTTTATTTTATTGCAAATGAATACATGACAATTTTTCCATGTTATGAATTGATTTTGTAGGTTCAAATACATAAAATATTCAACAAGGCTTGGAAAAGATGCAACCAGGTTGGATTTGGTAGAAGAGGAAATCCCCATTGCTACATTCATGCAAAGTTTCCGAAGTTTAATTAGTCCGTACATCAAACATTCTCACTATTCAAAGTGGCAGGCTACACAATTCAAGACTAATAGGGACACATTCCCTATTGGTTCCATATTGTCCGTGGTTGATTTTGCTGAGAATTACTCATTTTCTCATCAAAAAGAAATTCAAACACAGTATTATCATACTGACCAGGTTACTATCATGGTTCAAGTATTTTATAGGCATGCACAATTGGATTTGGATGGGGTTGAAAGTACATATGTGAAGCGAATGATCAAGAAGGAGTATCACTTCTATATAAGTGATGACAAGGAACATGACACCCACTTTGTGCAACATTGTTTTGGTTTGTTCTTTCAATATCTTCATCAGCAAGGAATACAAATAGATCACCATTTTTTTGGTCAGATGGTTGCGCATCACAATTCAAATCCTCTCGCCCTTTCTTTGCACTCAGTCGTTATCATCATCATCACAAAATTCCTCATTTATGGAGTTTTTTTGAGAGTGGTCATGGGAAGGGAGAACACGATGGTGCAGGTGCATGCATCAAACGTGCTCTAAAGAAACAAAGCTTTGATTATGAGGGAGATCGATTGATTGATGCCCACACCGTTGTTGAATGGTGTAAGAAAAATTTTGCAGTTTAGGTTTCAACCTCACAGGCTTCAACATCACACGCTTCAACCCCACAGGTTTCAACCCCACACAGAGTGTTTTGGGAGATAACAGGTACATGCACATTTAAAACATAGATATGTAAATCTTGATGTGATTTATTAAGTGAACTACAAGTTACTAACTTTAAATTTTTTTATTTTGATTTTTGTTGTTTGTTTTAAACTTTATTGATCTTTTGAGCATGATTAAATGAAGGTATTGATCGGAGGACAAAGTATGGATGTGAAAGGATTCCCAATTCTAGGTCTTTGCACTCTTTGATGACTATGGATAGTAATAACTGGACAATCTGTACAAGAGATTATTCTTGTTTTTGTTATGAATGCATGAACAAATCATATTCAGAGTGCAATAGTCAAAAACATGGGTATGTAGGTGAGTGGAAGCAAGTTCCTTTAGTTGTGGATGACACATATGGATCAGATCATGATGATAGTTTTGAAGATGTGCCATTAATTTCAACTGATTATGACCACATATCTGGACTGGTTAAACAAGGTATGTTTTATTTGAAAGGATCAAGTATAATTTGATAATTAAATATATATGTATATAATTTATACTATACATCTGATCATTGAATGTTTCTTTGCATTTTGTTGTAGGAGATGTATTTGTAGTCATTGCTAAAGAAGCCAATATTGAGAAAGTGGAGTACTACTTGTTGCGTTGCACAGAGGAGAGAACAAAGCTAACATGTGAAATAACAAGTGAAGTGACAACATTTTTTACTGGCTCGGTTGTAGTGCAGGGAACATACTTACAACAAGTGAAAGCCCTCCAAAGTGGGATTCACTTTGTTGATTACAAACCAGACAAAAAGGTGTATCATTACACCCATCACATAATTGCTACAGGGTTACAATTGCAGCAGGTGAAGACTACAAATAGTAAACGCAAAAAATGGAGACTAGATGTAGAAGACCATGAAAAACTTTTACAAGTCATTGAACAACGAGCAGAGCCACTTGGTATTATATAGAAGGACATGGAATAAATTACTAAACCTTGTTGGTAATAAACTATTAAGCTAGATAGCATTGTATTTTCTACTTGAAGGGACTATGGAGACCACTATACAATAAAGTTGTTTAATACTTGTGATTCTTACTTGTTGTGAGATGGTTTATGGTTTACAAGTATTGTGATATGGTTGTTACATGGAAGTATGTATGGTATAAACATGATTTATGATGTGGATGTATGTTACATTATTATTTTTAATGTGGAAATGTTAGTTGGGAATTCAGATGTACATAGTTTTTGATATATGTTATTTGTTTAGTTGTGAACCAAAAGGTTGTATATGGAGTACCCTTATCACTCCACCCTTATCACAAATAACATGTTCTTCTGGGTTATGTTTTCTTTTGCATCAAACTTTGTGTCATATTTGTAATTACTATAACTATAGGATATGGAGCTTATTAATAAAACCTGACATGGGGCACTTTTGGACATTCCTTATACGGATTGTGCCAATAAGATGATTGAAATAAGACTACCGTAAAAGAATACAAGGTGTGACCTATTTTAATGGATAAATGCCTTCTAACTATATTTTTTGCTTTGACAATATGCCCTTCTTAAAAAGTAAAAATGCCTTCTAAGTATATTTTGTGTATATTTTACATTTTACATGTGGAATTGTTATATGTTGATTCCCGCTGTCAGAAGATTTTAAGTGCTCGTTATGGATCATGGTACAACATAGCTTGAAAATATCTTAAGCAATTTAAGACATTGTGTAATGCTAAGCAATTTAAGAAATTGTACAATGCTAAGCAATTTCTCTAGTCTTACTAGTAATTTTAGATTTTGGTTTATTTAATAAATAGATTTTGTTTTTTTTCTAATTGGAGATTTTGGTTCGTAAAATAAATCATTTATATTTCTACCTACTTGCTGTACTGTGCTAAGAATAGAAAATAGAAACTGTAGGCTGTGCTAACAATAGAATACTTCTTATCCCTAAAATATTTCATATCTTCACAACTTACGTTAATTTCTAAAAATTCCATGTACTGTGTAGTGTTTGCCAGCATTCCCTTTGGATGTCTAGTGGTTGGTGCATAATGGAAATTTATTATTATGTCATGATCATGCCATGTCCTAAGAGTGAAGAATGCAAAGCATTCAACCACCTTGGTTCTTTGAAAAACGCTGGTGTAATTTGCTGAAGTGAGAAAGTTATTGGATGTTGTACATCACAAACACTTGTATCAAGATTGAACTGGTAAGTTGGCTTCTCCTTCTGTATACTGTAAAGCTATTAAAAGATAAACTTGCTTATTTTGTTGTGTTCTGTTCTAGTTTGACTTTGGCGACGCAATAGTATGTTTTAAACATTGCACTGAGAATATCCAAAACAACAGTCAGCATATTATTTGAATTACTCTATTTGCAACTTATTTGTTTTGTGTTCTTATTTATACAGGTAAGAATCGCAAGGCTCTGCTTAGAAATTATTCAGATATTGGCAATGCGTTAGTGATAAAAACTTTAAAAGGCAAAAGTATATTCAATTTGTAATATTCTTTCTTATCCCACCAAATTTGTATGAGAAATTCATCATGTTTGGTTTGAAAACAGTTCCAGTTCATTGTGTTGGTCCAGCTGAAATGTTGATGTTTGACAAACAATCTCAATGTAGTGATAATTGATGTTTTATTATGTTTGGAAGACTCGGTGCCTTTTTGTAGTTGGACGTGGTCAGTGGTTTATAATGTTTTATCTTGTTTATAGAAGCTCCCTTTTCACTACTACCTGACTGCCCTTTCGTCTTCTGATACAGGTTTGTATTTTGCTATGACATATATATGGTACAAGCTAGTGATTGTGCAATAGCTCAGGAACTCATCAACATACTAACTTTTATACTTTTTCTTACATATTTATAGTTTTGTAATTGATGTATTTTTAATTTATTTTTTGTTCTCCCCTTTTAATATGGTATTATGCATTGGAGAAAGGCTAACAATCAGTAACAGTCGCTTCATTTACATTTTAATTTTATGCTTAAACACCCAAAGAATTAGAAAATTTGGATTTAAGAGAGAATGAAAATGGCAAGAAAGCAAATTCTGAAGGAAAAGTGTGGGATGCAGGGAAATTGGATGATCTAGGAGAGAAATTTCAAGATGAAAGCCAGAAGGATGATAACGAGTTTGCTAAGTTGTCGGATAAGGATAAGGAGATTAGTGACATTGTTCAACGAATACAGATATTGGATAACTGCTCAATAAACTAGGAGATTAAAGATGCTAGCAAGGCAACAGCTGCCGAAGAAGCACAAGTTGGCAAGTCTAAACGCTTGAATGAAATGCCAGTCCAGATTGATATGATCTCAGAACCCTCTCTGACGAATGATGAGAAACAGGTCGTGGTTGAAGCAATTCCTGTGGAGATTGAAGAAAAGGTAATCCCAGATGAAGATGGAAAGCAGAATGACCTTATTCAACAATGCAAGATTCTTATACGACAGAAATTAATGAAACATTCAATGGTACTGACGGAAGAGAAAAGAAGCCTATGCCAGATGCAGTGTTGGCAGTTGAGTCAAACAGGGATATAGCAATTGAACGACCTAATGATAATTCAAGGTCCATTGTAGCTGAGAATTACCAATCAGATGTTGAGTCGGAAGAGGATGACAGTGAGGAAGATGAAGAAACAAATGACACAATGAACTCCTTGGCTACAAAAATAGTTGCCACAGTAGATTCCAATGGCACATCCTCAAACAGTTCTGGATTGCCTCTTCCAGCTCGTCCTGCAGGTTTAGGATCATCTGTACCATTGTTGGAGCCTGTCTAAATAGTTCACCTTTAGGTTTAAGTGAACCTCAGCATCAACATGTAGCATCATTATGAAGTATAACGGTAATTGGTCATTATTTGGAAATTGGCCTTGAGAGGCCAAAAATCTAGGATAAATCAAAGGGGCACATAAAGGACATGAACATTTGTTTACATAATATGCCCTTATTTTCCGTTTGTCTGCATAAAAACTCCAACAAGACCTCTTAACGACTTCCTTATCGGAAAGTCATGATGTAATCTCATTATAACCTACATCTCCTGAGACACTTGATTTTAGTGAATCCATAAATTTTTTTTATTGATTCAGAATCAAATGGATTATATGTTTTCAAACTTGTCTCTATTCTACGAAGATCAACCAGTATTTTTTCGCAATGGGCTTTATACTGCCCAACTGTAGTTGGATTTTCGAGAATAGATTGCAATTTTGCAATCTCTAAATCGGTCCTCTCAAACAAATTAGGAGTTCCAGAAGAAGCCATGACTATAAAAAAATGAAAGTAAAATTCTAATTAATAGTACTTTTAATTAAAAAAATTCCTAAGATATTCTCCTATATTAATGAAAACAGAAATATGAAATTTTCAAGCTTCAATGCAACTAATATAGAAAATAAATTACAAAATCAAATAAATTACATAAATTACAAATCACAATGATAACAAAATATACCAAGTGATGCTACAGAGTTCAGAAATGAAAAGTTTTGAATACATTTAGATGATCTTAAAGTCAAAGCAATGTTTCTAGAAGAGAATGTAAGTTTACCTGGGCACAAACCATTATCAAAGCCTCACATTGAGTGGGATTCACCTTTCCCTGGAACACAATTTTTGTGCATATGATACAGAATTAGCACAATCAAATAGAACACCAATCAATTTTAAACAACAAAACACATCGGTAAAACACATGTTTAATGCATCTATATCTCCACATGTACAAGTTGACCACTTATGCATGCTTAAAAATCACAAAAACATTGAAATTATTTATAATCTATTATTGATGTCATCACAGTGTTTGTATACAAAATGAGGGATAAATCAACTTTACATTTCAAGGAAGCTGTTTATTTCTAGTAATTAAGTAAGAAAATTTCTTAATAATAAATGAATGTTCACGTATTTTTCATTGCCTTTTATTTTCTTTTAATTGTTCTGCAAGTAAGGTTATGGTATGTATTTGTGCTTAGTAGTATTTATTATGTCTATTTACAAATTAGTAAGGTTATTCTACTCACTGGACTCATTTGTGCTATGTCTATTTACAAATTAGTTATGTTATACATTTGACAAAACATGAGTACAAACTAAAACTATGCATGCGATCTCAACTATGCTTGTTTATAGAAACTACGGACACTAATCAAAACTGCAATGCATAAGAGGCTAGGGAATCAAGACTTCCATTATATAAAACAACAAGATATTGCACTAATCTATTACTGCAAAATCAACCTTCTACAGACGGTTTCTTACACTCTTTCATCTTTCTTCTTACTCTAAGAGCATTACATTTTTCTCTCTCTTATACAAAATGACACAAGATATGACATTGCACAAGCTTTATCATTTGACTGGCCTTGGTCCTCAATGACCTTCCAAGGGTAACATTCCTATCCCAATCATTCAAAAGCTGAAAGACTGTATCTTTTGTTGTATGGTTATGGTGTAGGCCCCAATAGAAACCCTGTTAAGTTATAAATAAAATGTTCCCCTGTGCCCGCAAACAATCTCCTAGGTCCCAACCATCTCGAATCTCTCTTTTTATCTATGCAAAATGATCACTCCTCATCTCTGCTTGCACTAATTCTAATGTCCTAATTGAACTGACTCTTTAACTTTCTAACCGGACTAACTTCTGGTACAGAAATAATTTTCTATTCTCTAGGTGTAGGTTCCTGATTAAGATTGCATTTTCTCCCGAACTTAATCACGAAGTCAAAAATAAAGGATAAAAAATTTGAACAACATATAAAGTAAATAGAAAGAAATCCCATTGGGCCAAATTAGCGTTCGGCTTAGCCATGAGTCGTGATCTAAAAGAAATATTTACCTTGTGCCTTGTAAGGCTGAACATGAAATTATTGTTAGAAAACTAGTCTAAAATTAGTAAAGAAGCACTTAACCATGGATGCCCTGCATCAGCTTTAAGGAAACAATAATGGAACTTACATTGGATAGATCGAACTTCCAAATCATAAAAGCATGCTCATATGCATGCGCACATACCTCGCCAATGTGTAAATAAGCAAAAATAGAAACAACATACGGAGAGAACTAAGAATGAAAAATACCCGCAAATTTCAGGAGTTAACCCCCAAAACTCGTGAATTAGCAAGACAACAGGAAGCTTGTCGTTTGAAGGAGTATCTGGCATTGCAACAAAGGCTTTGAGTTCCCTCTGGTCACTGGTGCGTATGATTGTATTTGCAACCTCTTCAAGCATCCCGACCCTAGGTCTAGTCCTTATACCCTTCCATCTGTGCATCTGAAATTCCACCTTCTTCGCCACTTTTCCACTGATTCCCAGTCCTTTCATTATATGGGTTTCTCCTTCCCTACAATTATGAGTGCCCCACAGGCTTCGCCTGATCATAATCAAACTAATGATTTTGAACACCTAGTTGTAGAGAGGTTTCTACAAAATTCAGAGCATCTCTCGACTATCCTAAAACAGGTTGCATAATCCTATTACTGTGCATGAAACCAGTGTAAACTCGATGTAACTGTTCGAAGTAGGTTTTTTCAGGAGAGAATGTGGTTATCCAAGTGAATCGGATGTCCAGGCTTGTGGGATAGATTGGTAACAATAGATGTGCTTCCTGGGTAGTTCAGAACCCGTAGGCCGCAATTCAATGATTAAATTTGTAGGGCTGGTCTTAATTCCGAATGGAAGGGTTATAATAATCCAACATTTCTACGACAAAAAATATCGATCACAAAAATTAGGAAGAAAAAGAAAATCAATTGACAAGTTTAATTAAGTACATCATTTTCTTATAAAAATATATCTCAAATAATGTATTTTTCTCCATGGCTCAAATTTATAGAAGAAAACAATTCTAGATACATATAGGGTTCACTTCAATGGTGATAACTGATTTTTTTTTGCAATATATACTACAATAATGCCAAGCAATTTTCCTAGAGCATAAAATGATGTGCTTTAAGAATAACCTTCCTTCCAGTTGGATTCAGTTTAATGTATTCTGACTTGATCTCGGGTCTTGACATAGTGCAGTGCAAAAGTTCAAATTACTGGCTGAATAGGCAGTTGATTGAATTTGTATTCATTATCATTGAAAAGTGACTCTTATAAATTCTTTTGAAGTGATTTGATTGGTGGGTTATGTTTCTATTTTTCTCACACTTGGCTCACACTCACACTCACTTGAATACCAAGCTTAACCCAACATTTCTGAAAAGAATGGTTTTACCACAATGCTCATGGTTCTTCCTTATTATATAACACTTGTAGTAAGAATGTTTTGGCTTTGCCATAATAAGCACAATTGTACCTTCCAAATGATGAGAAAATTCCATTACCAATAAAGACCTAATGCTGCCATGATGATGACCCAGGTTCATGCCCATAACAATCAACTTACATTGGATACGTAGGCTACTCAAATCAATGTTCTTGATGAATTCGAATCCGGGGTAGCTTGATGTATCATTTTAGGGCAGTTTTTTTTGGTTTCCTATTTTCAAAGCTATCGTAAACTGAACCTTAGTCGTACGTGAGGAAGGGCGGGTGCAGGGTTTACGACTTGCAAATCGGAAATCTTGAGAAGCTCCACAAGAGTGAGCAATGTTGATTTCAGTCAAGGAAAACATATTTAGGTCGCTCTTCCATGTCAGCCATTCTCATGGCTTCTAGATCTATTTATAGCTACGAGAAAGATTCAAATATATACCAATTCACAAGCTTCTGGAGACTGGAAATATTTCCTCAATTGGGGAATGGCATTTCCTCAACACTTCGTATCTCAACAAGAGTTGTGTGTTACTTGTAGTCCCAGAAGCCTTTTTCTTTATCCTCATTTGGGTGTCATGTAAATAGCCAGGTATGAATGGATTTGAATATACAGGGTTTAACACTCGAAGGTGTTAAAAAATTACAAAACATATGATGCATTACCAGCGAGTCTTAACAGAATGCACAGGGTGTTCAAGATCTTTATACCTCTTTTCCATACTTCATGCCTCGATTCAACTGAAAAAGTTCAATGCACCTCATGCAAAAACCCATTGGAAGAAAAATAAGTTTAAGGCATTGAAAACCTTGTGGTTTTGGGTTATTGTTGCATTTAACCATCCACCATGGTACAAATCCTTTTAAATATATTTATATTTGAGTCCATTTTGATACAGACTCACACTTTTTTAACTTGTAAATCAATCTTTGATATGTAAATATGGGCAACGATATCAATATTTATATAACATCGATAGACACCCTTAAGACTGATTCTTGGCCAAAGAGCCCTTCAGTATTTTGGCAGTGCACTCTACAATCTCGGCTCCAATCAAAAATTATGCCACTATTGGGATCTTAGTATGGCATAGGCAGCTGTGAGCTACACAATATACTCATTTTTCTAGAAACTAAAAAGATCCTTTATGTTACAATTTGCAGCACATAAAAGAAGCCCTTCAAAAAAATACATTGAACAATGGGGCAACCAAGAGGACCTTGGAAAAATGTATAGGTAACAACCATATGAATTCTTCCTTAGTCATGGATCAAAGCTAATAGAAATAAAGCTAGATAAAATTAGCTTGAAACTACAGTATAATCATCCATTGTAAAAAACAAGTTTCTCTGAACCTGGTAAAAGAATAATTTTATTGTCTGATTGGACGTACATAATGGAAGGGTATAAATATTGCCTATTTCCCTCAGAGTTTCTCAAAGAGACCATTTACAAGTAACAAGGATGTAGCATACAAAACGGGGGCAACCAAGAGGACCTTGGAAAAATGTACAGGTAACAACCATATGAATTCTTCCTTAGTCGTGGATCAAAGCTAATAGAAATAAAGCTAGATAAAATTAGCTTGAAACTACAGTATAATCGTCCATTGTAAAAAACAAGTTTCTCTGAACCTGGTAAAAGAATACTTTTTATTGTCTGATTGGACGTACATAATGGAAGGGTATAAATATTGCCTATTTCCCTCAGAGTTTCTCAAAGAGACCATTTACAAGTAACAAGGATGTAGCATACAAAATGGCCAACCAGGTATTTTCAGAGTTGACCTTCACATTCAATTCATTTCTAGGAGAAAAAATGGGGTTTTACCAAAAAAAATGAGCCAGGGTTTTGCAAAAAATGGTATTTTAATGGCTACGATTTTGCTAAAAAATGGGTACAATTTTGCTAACATACCTGGGCTCGTCATTGCTGGGCTTCATCGCTGGTGGGCTCGCTGGTGTGGTGGGCTCTCGGCTGGTGTGGTGGGCTCTGGTCGGTCGCACAAACTTCACGCGAAGGAGGCGGGGCGGAGGAAAATGATTTCCTCTACAGCGCCTCCACTGTATAAACAAGGTGGTTCACGCGAACACCCTTCGTGCGAAGGGTGTTCGCACGAACCACATGTTCGCGCGAACCCAATCAATTGTGACACGCGGCAAATAACGGCTTGCATGTCTCTTCACGTGAAACAGGTTCGCGTGAAGGGGGTGTTCGCATGAACCCTCCTTGGATAACGTGCATTTACCATTTTTGCTTGCATTTTCAAGACAACAAGTGGGACACAACACCATGCGTATCAAGACTTCTTGGCTTGGTCATACTCAGAATGGTAGACACTTGAAACATTTCCTTGAGTGATTTCTTAGAATCGAGGTATGCATCATTGTACAGTCTATAGTCTTTTTTTTGTTATGTTTTTGCACTTTTCTATTTTGGTTCGTCCTTGGCGAATGGTTTTTGTTGGTTTATCGGTTCGATCTTGGGAGGATTGGTTATTGTTTTTCTGCTTTGTAAGCTTGTTATTAACTCTATTTCCCAATGGATTTTTGGCAGATGGTCTGTTATGTTGTTCTTGCGGCACTCATAGGGAGTACCCATCCCTGAATCAGAGCTAATGTTTGTGCTCAATTTAATCTCACCCTATTTTTTCAAAATTTCTCATCCCTCATGGTTTGATGCACTTTTTTTCCTCTTGTATGGGTGTTCGTAACTATTTTCCTTCACCAGGATGCCCTTGACAGTCCTTTCATTGGGTTGTGGATCACATTGAGCCTTGGTATTATTTATAGTCTTATCTCTGTGGGAAATTTTGTTGTTGTTCGGCATCTTCCATGATTGTGTCTCCTTTGTAAATCCTGTCCCAACATCCATGGATACGTGGTCATCTTTAATTGGACACAACATGACAGATCTATTTGGTTAACTTTTCACTTTTGTCACAATTGTAAAAAATGCCAAATTGGTCCCATGGCCTTGATAATTTCTAATTAGCTATTCAAAAATATGAAGTGACAAATAAAATTTCTTACTTTGATCCCGAAGATATACACATGTCATAAATCAAGTGGTTGTGGAAAGGCAGTCCATTTTCATGTTTTGAGGCATTATGGCGAAAGGAATAAATATATAAAAGGAATGCCTAAGGCCCACTAAAGGGCACGTGGAGAGCCTGCGCTCATTTGAGGTCCCGTCTCTGGCTCTTACCTTTGGAGTTGTGCTAAGGATACACATGGAGGCTTTCGCTAGCTCCTCTCTATACTTAGACTTCTCAATGGCTGAAGAAAATTTATTAAGCCTAGGACACGTGGAGGGCCCGTGCCTGTTTGGGGACATGTCCCTAAATTTTACTTTTAAAAGAGTGTCGAAGAGACACGTGGAGGTTTCCATTGGATACTTCCATACTTATTCTTTTTAAGTGTTTGGTGTAACTTTGTCAGACCCTGGACATGTGGAAGGCCCGTGCTTGTTTGGGAGTCCTTATTTTGAGCTTCATACCAAAAAAGCACTAAAGAGACACGTGGAAGATTTCACTGGCTCTTCCCATACTTATACTTTTCAATAGCTGAGGAAATTTTTATCTGACCCTAGGTACATGGCACCTTCCGCTAGTTCTTAAACCTTTTCAACAACATTTCCGGGCCAAGACACGTGTAGAGCTCGCGCTTGTGTGGGGTCTCCACTTTTGGGCACCATATCAAAATTTCACTGAAGAGACACATGGAGGCTTCCATTGGCTCCTCTTTATACTGATACTTTTTCAATGGACGAAGCAACTATCTTTGGCCCAAGGTACGTAAAATCAAGCCGCAGCTCCAATCCAATCACATTTGTACACGTGTCAGGATCATTTCCAGAGGGCGGAGGTGCGAAGTAAAATGTGAAAATTTTCCATTTTTTCAAAAAGTTGTAAAAAGTCAAAGGAAACTCCCAGGTATGTTCTAAAGTTTGAATCTACCACGTGGACGGCCCAAATTCATTTGTAAACCTGCCTCAATGACTGCACCTATGTAGTTGCACCAAGGAGACACATGGAGGCTTCTGTTCCATTTCTCTTAAACACGTCTGGAAGTGACTGAGTCTCCATAGCGCATTTATGTGGTCTTTTATACATGCCAAGTAGAGAAGGACATTCAATTTCTGATATTTAAAGTTTGATGGGAAGATTTGAGAGGACATCTATTCGCCATTAAAATGGTCTGACTTCTCGTAGGTGAATAAGATTTTCCATTTTTCTTCTCTCAAGCATGCAAGGGGCCATATTTGAGCAGACCTAGGGGTGGAAGTGGTTGGAAAATTGAGGGGATTTCTGGTCATGACCAGATACAAGGATGATGAAAAAGATGGTCAGACAGTTATGGCATGAAATCCTAGCCATAGTCGAGGAACATGAGAGACGTTCTTGTAGATTTAATTCTAAGGGAATCATGAAAGAATGATGGTGAACACTGGTGCATTAAACATTTTTGTCTTTTAAAGAGGAAGAGGATTCTGTTGTAAGATGCTATAGAATTTAGGGGGGAAAATTTTTCATGTAAATGTTGAGCCAGGTTGGAAGTTGTAGTAAATGCAAAGAGAATGCTCTTGCAAATGGTCGAAGGTTAACTTCCCAAAAGGAAAATTAGACTAAAAAACCTGTCTTTCCTGAGAGATTGCTTTGGGAATCCTAGGTTATCTCTTCCTATGTTTTAGATATTAAGTTTTACTGTGTCAAGATGGTTAAAAGTGCACAACCATTGACAATCTTTGAGATTGTTCAAGAAACTCTCCCCTGCTAATGAATTTAATGAACCTTGAAATGAGTTTGTGTTGATCATGAGCATTATTGTGTTTGTCTCATTTTAGAATGTTTTCAAATAGTTTTTCTTGTTCCTGTTGCAATCTTATGTTGAAATCCCTTTGAATCACACAAGATCTCATCCATGTGTTAGATCTCATCTGTGTGTTACTAATGAAATAAACAATTTAAAATTACTTTACTTTCACTATGTTGAAAAAAAAATAGTTTGTAAGTATATGAGTGTATCTTAGGCATGACGAACCAGGGATTTATAACATTTAATTGAGTCTTTAACATGAGCCTTTATGTTGAATTCTTGAATAATGTATGAAACCGTGAATCTCTGGGCCTCCATTGGTACACACCTTTTGGTTGAAGGATTATTTTTTCTATTTTGAAGCATTTTGTCTATGAGTCTTCCAATATTTTTAAAGGCTCTCAAAGATATAGTAAAATAAACTTCATCTTTCTTAAATTCCCACCCAAAATTTCTCAAACGATAAATCCTACATGAACTACCCCTGTTTGTACTGTGTATCCATAAATGAACAAATTCCACTACCAAAATATGCAGAGACAATCAAGATTCAATTATTGTCTGTAGTAACCCGAACCTTGTCTAGGAAACATCTCCACTCTCTAGTGTGACAACTCGTGAGAGTTAGATTGTGTTGTATTGATCATATTTTCTCAAGGTTCTCATGAAAATTGTGCACAGAAGGATCTCTTGATATCCTTAACCAACACGTTTTATAGAACGGGTCCTCTCACCTTGGTTTAAGGCACAACCAAAAGTAGTGAGGGTAGATCAAACCCTTAGTGATGTGCTATCCATTTCTCCAACACCTAAGTGACAAAGAGTCAGCTGAATCCCCTCCCTAGATACAAAATGACTCATATCATGATTTGTTTGTTTCTAAACATCCTGCCATTTTTGTGATGCTTCTCATCCCTTGCAGGAGAATCAATTTGGATACCAACAGGGATGAAGGAAGGGAAGCTGAGCTAGTACTAGAGATAAATGGTGTGGAAGGGAGGACATGGAGATAAAGGCAAGTGAAGGAACTAGTGCCATATGTGGAGATGAGGGAAAAAAAAGGGAAATGAGCACTTATAGGAGGGCCACATCAATATAGAGGTTGAGAGGTGGAGAGCGTAGTAGAATCAATATTAGAGTCATTGGATGAAGTTAAAATGGAGTGCGATAGGTTACATATGGAGATGATCGAGTTATGGATATCTCGAGAGCTAGATCAAGCTTATATTGAGGAGTTGAAGGGAAATATGGTAGTATATAGTTAAACACCATGAGACGTATCTGTGATCTAAAGGTGATAGTGGCTAAGAAAGAGCTAAATCATGAGTGGGATTTTAGTTAGAGGAATTTATGGCCAAGAGTGAGAACAAAAGAGGTTGTAGAGAGCTCACAGAGGAGAAATTATCCCACGTGAGTAAGGATATTGTGAGGGAGGGTGCAAGTGCATGCTACTATGAGGTACTCTTACGGGCCCATACCCTGTATGTCGTATAACAAATTTCAAGATCATAGAGATATAGGTCTATGAAACATAGGACCAATATAATTCCTCATACGAGTGGGTTAGTGTATCTAACGTGATCATATATAAGTGATAGTAGGCTAGGGCTGGATAGGAGGACTAAATCACTCTATAGGTGTGCTAAAACAATATTGACTAATTGTAAATAGTTATACTAAGTGAAATAAAACCCTAAATATGCAAGGAAGTACAAAAGAATGACTTAACTGATTAAAGAAGACTGTTACAGGTTGTTGTAGGTCTGACTGTAAATTCTAGGTGCAGGAATGATCACTCAGAAGTCTTGAAAAGGCCAGATCTAGAGGATTTGAGTAGACTGAGGTGTCTAGGAAGGTACTGGGGCACCCTGGTTTGTGTAAATACTCATAAATTGATTTCCGCAGTGTCACAAGATGACCTATTTGTCTTTCACACTGGATTCGCTAGGTTGCACCGAGTGTGTGAAATATGACAAGATGAAGGAATGACCTTTGCAGAGCAGTCATGTGAAGTATAAAAACCCTAAAAATAATAAAAGATTCATAATGAATGGGTCATAATGAACTCAACTACCAAACTAGTGGTCTTATCACTCTGTTGTGGTTGCACTACATTTCAGACCCAGATGTAGTTCTAGGTGTGTGTATGACTGTGCATGTCATGTCACTACGTGCTCTTGTGCCAGTCGCACTTTGTGAAGTAGGAAGCAATAACTAGATATTTGAACAAATTCTAACAACTACATGTGTGACATGAAATAGCCCTAAAATCCATTGATATCCTATGTTGTGTGTGTTGATGCAGATTAAATCCTACGCCTTGATGCATGACACTATGTGGATGCAAGTGAATGCAATGGATGCACACTAGCTAGATGGAGTGGGTATGTAATATGAAACATGATGCTTATGGACCCTCGTTAGTAGTCTCAGCTAACTTTGTAGTTGTATAGAGCTTCTCTTGCTCTAATTTCAAGTGTCTTTATCCCTAATGGAGATGCATTTTATTCTAGAAACAAGATTTCTCTATGAAAAATGAGGCGTAGAAAGACCCACAAAAGATATTGGGAAAGTGGAACTATTCGATCGAGGTGCCCCAGGATGGTGCTTTGACCAGGGTGACCCTGTGGTCGCCTTGCAATACAGGCCTGGGCTCCTTGTGATTTAGGCTAAAATGATGGAACAATTTTTGAAATAGGTAGATATGTATAGGAAAATATGCGGGATTGGGGGTTTATAACCATTATAGAAATAAGATGGCCAAAAGGTGGGAGCTTAATTAAAGACTTTCATTCACTAACGAGCACCCTCTAAAGAAGGCCCCATGAGACCGGGCTAACAATATTTTATGCCTAAAGTGCATGATCTCTTATGAGATGACAGTTCTTCCCCCCACTTTATGTAATGGTGAGCGGAACATGCTCGGTAACATTCAAAGTAGATAACCAGATGGAGTACCTGATATCCACATGTGTTCAGAACTGAGTATAAGAAGACGTGCAATAATTGAGACATCTCTACTCAAGTGTGGAAGTGACAAAAAGAAAATATGTGGATGAGCGTGGATTCTAAAGATGGGAAGTGAATGCGCATAAGTAAGTGATTAGATGTGGATAGTCTAGGGTGGAACGCATGGTATAATTGTTGCAGTGTGTAGTGTATTTTGCACTGTCTATCTAAAGGTAAGTGTTTTACTGTGGTATGTTATTGTTAAAGTCGCTATACATCATCATGGATTGTTATTGCCCCTAGAAAATTGACTACTTGTTTCTCTTAGAGCCAGACCTGTAGGGAATAAAATCGGTGCAAATGCATGATATTTAATGGCTCCAGTTCTTCATTTCCATCCATATGAACTAGTTTATAACCACTAAACCCATATTTTAAAAGTTGAAAATGTTTGGTCCAAATTTTAAGTTGGGTATACCCTTGTCAAGTGTGTTTAGGTAAAGAGGAAATTCAAAGAGATGAGTTTTGTTCCATTTGTATTTAAGCACAAGATCACTTAACTCAAATTACGGCTAAATGTTGAACCTTTTTGTCCCTCATGTCCCAAGTTTCGGCGGGCCTGTGATCACAATGCACGATCGGTCGAGATTCCTGCAAGAGCATTGAAACACCTTTTTTCAAGTAGATAAAGTTTTCCAAGTTTGCCTGGGCTTCACGATGTTCCCTAGATTCATCATCACATTTCCCACAGTGTGGCCGAATCTTAGGAATTCGCGTCCTTCAACATGGGTGTTCAAGTGCTCCATGGACCAACATCAATCCCTTAAACAAGTGTGAGAAATTAGTCCCTGTAAGCGTGTGAATGCATATGATACAAATAGAGGGCAGTAAGCTATCCCTCGTGTGAACCACTCACATGTCCCATGAAGCATTGGAAATCGGATTTTTTCAAAGGATTTCCCACATTTCATTTTAATGAGCCTTGGCTTTCCCAAGGTGTATTTAATGGGCATTTACGATCTTATCTCTCCTAAATCTATTTAAAGGGACCACTGCCTATATTTGTCACACAATGCTTTGACATATTTATGCTTGAAGGAACTGACATTATTTGAGTCATTTGTTCATCTTCCTGTATCCCTTTGCATTTTTATAAGTGACATATGTTCTTTGATGGTCATTCCTCTGTGCACTATAAAAATGAAGATCAATAGTTTCATAGGGCACGAGCATCTGTGGATGCAAGGGGTGTGACCACAACCCGCTGGGTAAAATATTTGGTGGTCATAATGATAAACATGTGGCCATCTAACGACTAAAGGATTTTGATAATTTCTGGGGCAATAAGTTCAACATCCCACTTAGGAGGAACTGCTCCCATGGCCCTTAATGATAAATTTTAGGTCAATTTAATTAGGTTGTTAAATATATCATAGTTGATTATGGATCTTATAAAGATGTTACAATATAAATATTAACTCTAATTTACATATTTGGTTGTTATAATGATAAATGTGTGTCCATTTGAAGATAAATGGGAAATCAAGTACAATATTGAGACCCCTCTAAAAAAATTGTATATAGTACTTGACGAAGATGTGAAAACGAGTGTCAAAATAATGGAGAATTAGAAGGAAAATATATTTTAAATGACTGATGAATTATTTGATAATATTGTCAAATGGTAGCAATTTTCAACCGACAACATATGTTATCGGTCGGTAGAAACTATTAGTCAAAAAAATATGGCATTGATCATTAGCAAAAACCGACTGATATCATATGTAATATTCCAGAAATCATTTTTTATAATAGCATTAAAAATGAATGTCTCAATGAGAAATATTTCCTCACAAAATATGGTGCAAAAAACTGATTTTTGTGAAAAATATTGATTTCACCTGTTTTACATGGGAAAAATCTTTGTTTTTGATGTTATCAGTTAAAATGATCATCTCAATGAGAAATTTGTCCTCATAAAATATGGTGCAAGAAAAAAATATTATCTAATTTTTTTTCCTCTCCATATTAACAGAATGTTGTCATTACTAGCAAGCAAAATCATATACTATACTATTAAATAATAGCTTTTGATTATTCTACTAGCTAGTAACATATACTATGCTATTGGCCGATATCATTGTGATAGTTTGCAACAACATATAAATGTATTGCACTTCTACCGGTACAACATATATTACGTTGTCGACCAGTAACATTTGCAAAATTTTGAAACATATGAAATTTCAACAGAATACCATATCAACATTTAAAATACCTTGATGTTGGAGGGTTACAATGTATGTAATTGATATCAATTTTAAATACCCACCAGACCATTGCATGTGTAGAGAAATTACGAGGAAAATTTGATGTGTAATTAGTAATTAGAATTCAGATTTAGAATTAAGATGTGTAATTATAAATTTCAATTTAAATCTAAAGGTGTTTTGAATTAAAATAGTTAGTTATTGGCTTAAACACTAGGTGAACCAACCCCTAAAAGTAACTTGAACCTAAAAATTTTAGGTGACCTTGTCCTAATCCCTATGCTTAAACTTTTTATAAACAAAAAATTTCAAAAAATAGATCATTCGTGAATTAAGATATATTTGCCACTAAAATTTACCTTAAGAAAACTTTCTAATAAGGTCAAGTCACAATTGGGAGAAAATACAAATGGATGAAAGAGGCTATAACTCATATGTGGGAAGGTGAGAGAGATTTACAAACCATTGGCATTTCTCACATCCTTTAGCATACGTATAAAAAGTGTTGTTTGATTGAGGGCCAATAATAGCCCATGTAAATAATACTTCGTGTAATTATCGTATCACTAAAATGGCCCCCACATGTACCATCATGCACTTTTGTGAGTGCAATGATAGTTTCTAGTGTATTATACATTGTAGTCCCATAAAATTACAAAATCAGTGGTCTTTTTCTAAAAAAAGTGACATCTTACTTTTGTAAGGCGAGGTGGTAATGTATTGAATTTCATGGGACAATCTCCTCTTACCAAATAGTAGGTGGAATGGTCTTGATGTTAAAAATCTCAAGAACATTGATACAATAAAAGGATCATTGTAATAAAACATGAATGAGAACAAAAAGGATGTCAGATTCCTTTTCTAAAGGTATATAAGATCTTAAGGAAGCCATGGTATCAGTGAGTCTATTAGAATATCATGGAGTGAACTCAATTTTGAAATGTGTGAATTGAGTAAGCAGTAAATACACGAGAGTCTTGTATTGTTGTAGTATGTCATTGTGAAATTGGTACGCCATTTGAATTTGATTGAAGACAAGTTATGAGTGACCAACTATGTTTAAATGTTATATCTTGAGAGAAATAACTACTTAGAGACCCATGATGAGTGCTTCATAATCAGCCATGTTGTTGGTGCATGGAAAATCATGTTTTAATGATATTGGAATAAATTCACCTTGGGATGTGAAAAATAAAATGAGTACACCACCCTGTTGGTTAGTATTTGAAATATCAAAGTGTAAGGTCATGTCAAAATCCTTGTTTATGTTAATGTAATCTTCTGATTCAGATACATAAAATATGGAATCATCCAGGAGATTAATATTGAGTGGATGTGAATATGTAAGCAGTGCTTTGGCCAATTGATTAGAAATTACTCGTCCCTTAATAGAATTTAAAGAGATGAATTTTAATTCAAACTCTTTGAGAAACATGATCCACTAGGATGTGTGATTTTTATGATATGTTTTTCTCATCACGTAAAGTAATGGATCTACTTTGAAAATGATGTAAGTTGTATTATTAAGCATATAGTGTCTAAATTTATATGTGGACAACATGATAGAATTTTTTTTTTTCTAAATGTCTGCATAGTTAAAATTCATAGGTAATGGAAGTTGACTTCACTTTGGGAAGTATGCTTGCTCAACACAATGGGGAAAATCATGAATATAATATCTACTACGTTCATTATACACAATGTATAAATGGAATGGGTAAATCTAATTATAGTAGTGAAAGCATGGGTGTGTGAGGGGATACTATTTAAGTTGTTCAAATTCAATATGACACTCCATTCAAAGATAACACCTTTCATAAGAAGGTGATTTAATGAGAAAAAAATGATAAAAAAAATTGTGCAGTGAAACATTGAATGGCTTAAATTTTACCTTAAAGGCTAAATAGTTGTTTTGTATTCTTAGGTGGAAGCATTTCTATGATGGACTTAAACTTATCTAGTTCTACCTAAATGGAATGACACGAGTCTATGAATCCAAACAACTTACTCGATGTGACTCCAAAGACACACTCCTTAGGATTTAGTCCAATTTTGTATTCTAAAAGGTGCACAAAGATTTAATGTAGTTCACCTATGTGGTTAGTGCACAATTTGGATTTTGCAAGAAGGTAGTCAACATAGTGTTCTACAATGTAGTGAATATAATCATGAAATATGTAATTCATAGCTTGATGATATGGGGCACCGTGATTTTTAAGGCTGAAAGGGATAATATTATAACAAAAGGTCCTCCAAGGTTTGGTAAATGCGGTCTTATGTTGGTCTTCAAGTGCTATTTTGATATGATTGTAGATAGAGAAACTATACATGAATGATTTTTTTATGATTGATAGTATTATCAATGATGGTATCTAAATTAGGTAAGGGAAATTCATCCTTAGGAAAAGCCTTATCGACATACCTAAAATCAATAAAGACACATTTCTCTCTAGTTTTCTTCCCTACAAGGACCATGTTAGAAACCCATTCTAGGTATTCATTTGGCTATATGAAACCCACATCAAGGAGTTTATACAACTTGTTCTTAACAAGTAATTTGACACTTGGGTGCATTTTATGTAAATTTATTTTAACCATTTTTGCATTAGGTTTGAGCACAAGATTGTGGAAAATTGTGTCAAAATCCATTCCCAGCATATTACCATAAGACCAAAAAAATATATTAATGAATTCTCATAAGAGTGATGTGTACTGAACTCGCTTTTAATCTAATAGGAAATTACCAAAGGGTACTATGCAAGGTTCCTTAGTTGTACTGATATTGACCTCAAAAATTTTCTCAATGAGCATGTGTGAGGCCTCATCAAGGTGGTCAAATGTGGTGGTAGTTTATCAGTCTTATCTAGAGCCACATCCTAAATGCCCCTAATGTATGCCTCACTATGGAGTTAAGTGTCTTATGTAATATATTTGTAAGGATCCTTATCCATATCACCCAAATGGCATAAGATACCGTCTTCCAAAGTGAATAGATCGAGAGATATAGGTCATTCCACAAGATGGAAATCAATGGAAAAGGCCTCAAATTGAATAATAGTGACATTTTTTGCCCAAGATAAGGCTATATGTAGGTGGGAGCTTGATAGAATCAAATTTGTCATCATAGTGCATAAGTAATACATATGATGTGGGTTTATCAATGGATTAATCAAGCATATTTCCAAACTCAATAAATCATTGAGAAAAATGGATTTGTGTGGCTTCATTGAGGAAGACACGGGAGTGGTCTAGAATGAAGGAAAATCTAAGGAAAATTTGAATGTGTATTATCGGTTCTTTCCACTTAGGATGACAATTCATATCAAGGAGGCCGCAATCATATTTTCAATGTCATCATATAGTTTGGTATATCCTAATAAAAATTTAAGGGAAGATAAATTGTAGTGAGGGTGAATCTAATTGGAAATTCCTTGTTCAAATTTACCTAAACCATAACCTTTCCATCCTTGATTGAGTAAGAAATGAATAAAAAATTCTGGTTCGAAAAGGTATGATATGTCGACATAAACTTAGATGACAAAATGGATACCTTGTTGAATGAAGGGGAATATATCTAGTGTCATGTCCTCATACATGAAAATGTGTTTTTGTCAAGAATACCAAATGAGACTAAATATCCCTTGCTAAGTTTGTAGAGGATGGTCTACCGATTTATTTTTCATTTGGCATGTTTGGTAGAGATACAATGGCGCAAAGGAGTTTGTATTCCCCAACACCAATAGATTGTGTATCATTGGTAATATGATCCTTATTGTGGCCTTTGAATGTTTAAGTAGTTGTGGGTTTACTACTAAAAGGAATGAAACTCGAATCCACTAGTGAAAAGATGATGGTGATGATGAAGTGAAAGGAAGTATGATTACTCGGGGAGTGACTATGATGGCTGGTTATGAGATGATGAAGGTGAGGGATATGGATATTGTGTTTTTTGTGGGTCATAATATTGTGTTAAAGGAGATGTATTTTTCGCAGTAGGTTTATGAGTTGAAGTATTAGATATATTTACGGGTTTGGAACAACCGGTGTAATCAGAGTAGTCAATACCATTCTATGCAATGAGAATGTGACATTGTTATAATACCTAAATGGTTTTGAATCAGAGGTGGCATGAGGTGTAATTATACCTTGTCAATATTTTAGGAATTGATGTACAGTGGAAAAAATGCATCTCATCTCATGAATCCAAGGATGTCCCAATAAGTTT
The DNA here is from genome assembly GCA_019776745.2 of Taxus chinensis. Classification (NCBI taxonomy): domain Eukaryota; kingdom Viridiplantae; phylum Streptophyta; class Pinopsida; order Cupressales; family Taxaceae; genus Taxus; species Taxus chinensis. The sequence continues at coordinate 132,874 of JAHRHJ020003480.1, read as the reverse complement.
TTATGTTGTAATTATCCTTTTATGACATATAGAAGAGTATGGAGCATCGTGGATCAAATTTCAATGGTAGGATAGTGACACCTAAGGAAACAAAAGGAACATCATTGAATGATTGTAAGTGTGACACAGTTGTAGAAAAATAATATAATGGTATTGTTATCCAAATAACTCTCCTCGCTATTTGGATGACTTTTACTTTCATTCTGGCTCTAATGCTTCACATTTCAGGTTGTGCACCCGCATGATTTCTCATTTGAAACTTTCTATAGGATATAGTCCTTCGACACACTCCCCGTACCATGCAATTCTTCCACGCACCCCTCTGTAGATGCATTCCAAATTTACTAAGTTATGGGTCTTCTTGTCATGCGCCATCTTTTCTTTCTGCCCCACCGCACACCCTTCCTCAGTTGGATATTCACGCCTTGCTTCCATACTTTTATTTTACAAGTATGCATTATTTTTTGTGGTGCACGCACCTATGCTCATGCATTCTCAATTCTTTCCTCTCACGTGCTTGCATCTTTCCGTGCACCTTGCTTCCTTGTCACCTTATTTCTACACGCCCTTCGACACCTTCTTGTTTCTTCCTTCACATTGTGCTCCGATTCCATTTCCCCACTTTGTGCCTTCCTTTCATGCACCTGCTTTCTTCCTTTATTCCCGTGCATACACCTTCTTTTCTATCCCCTCACACTTTTGTTGTGTACCCTTCTGTAGAAGAAGTAAAATTGGTCATCCCTATTATTCCTCTTGCACTCCTACGTATACCCTATTGTGCCACACGTCCTATTTCCATGCCTTTTGTAAGTATGCCTTCCTCCTTTGCACATACCTACATGTACGCCTTCCCTCTATTTCCCTTCCGCATTTCGCGCCCAACTCCTGAACTTCAAAATGCCATAACTTTTGATCCAGAGCTCTGATTTTCACAAAATTGGACTTTTCAGAATGGGCATGGCGTCCTCTGATGAGGATAGATTTATGAAAATAAAAGATACATATTTGGCTCCAGTAAATTAAATATCCAGTCCCGAAAAAATACCAAAGTGCCTGGTGGACCGAAAATAGCTATCTCCACTCAAACCCAATGTATAGAGATCAAGAAATCTGGGGCTCAATGAAGAATCGATAGTGATTTTGTTGAAAATGTGGACAGGACCTGAAAAGTCTTTTTTGGTGGTTGGGGTGCATTAAACAAAGCATGGGCGGACTTTTCTCACTGTTGCATGTTTTGGGACAGCTTGGTGGACCTTTTTCAAGTAACATGTCATCATTCCACTCCCTTATGACATCTTGCAAGTGGTAGGAATGTAGATTTTTTGTATTTCCATTTTTCTCTCCCTCTCTTTCCTCTCAACATTCTATAAATTAGAATATTGGGATCATTGTAAAGGGAGATATTCTTGGATGTGGAGAAACTCTACAAAGTTTGTTTCTCAACACCATTGAACTGTAAATGCTCTCATGGGACTGGTAAGTGTATTTTTTGCCTCTATTTTAACAATGTAATGGACTGTGCATATTCTCAAAGTAATAAAATTGTGTTCGTGGTGTTCTTTTAACCCTTACATTATTTTTTTGTATCTCCTTTCCCCTCCATCTTTGTTGTTGTTTTTTCGTGCATGTATGTCTCATTTGCAGGTGTAGGATGTTGTGTGTTTCATGGGGATTTAGTGGTAAATGGAGATATGGGTCTATGTCACATTGGTCTCACCTCTCTTAACTCCATTTTCTTTCTATATTCTCCCTCAAAAGGATATTTCACCCCCCTTTTCTTGGTGCTATCACCTCTACAGTGTAGGATTTCTTAATTTTCATGTTCTCTCTCTCCTTGGTCCCTTGGAAGTGTTAGATTAGGATTAGGCAGTTGAATTTCCTTCCTTAGAAGTACTTTAGTGCTAGGAATAGGTGGAGGAACCAGACTTATCTGGAGGTCCATCTCAAGTAGAAAGTCCCACAACTTGAGAGACAATCCCATGTTACCTAAAAACATTGATTGCCCATGTCACACATTCATGTAAAAATCAGAGGGTGCTGTGTTTTTTGGTGATAACAGGTATCCTTCATTGTATGGACATGTGAATCTCTTTGAAGATGATATAATATTGATGCTAGAGCCATTTTTAATCAACACATGTTTGAATGCCTTTATGTCGATGTCATCTAAATTATGAAAATATGGTGGATCACAAGTTTCAAATCTCCCTCATTACAATAGGGTATTCAAAATTGATCTCATAACTCATAAAATGATCGATGATAAAGTTCGAAAGACTTGAAAATTGTTACCCAAAAAATAAAGCGTGAAAATGCATTAGGATTCTTAATGGACAACTCTATTGTTTAATCTCTTCCTTAAGTTCCTCCCAATGGTTGGAATATTGATATGAGAGTGTCATACAATGATATTTTAGTTGGTGTGCTCATTTAATTGATTATCTTAGGATTGTCCCATTTGAGAGTGTAATCGCCAGATCTGAATGTGAAGCCATGTTTGGTATGAGTTGGTATGTAATGTGGATTTGGATGTGGGTTTGGTACTTTGTGCTTGGACTAGGCTTGGTTTCTTGTCTGGAAATATGGATCATGGACAAGTAACAACTTGAAGATGACGATGATGCATCATGGCTACCCACAGACATTGATGTGTGTGCGATGCTAGTGGATTCATTGAAAATATCCAAGTTTTATTTTTTGGGTCCATAACATTAGAACATGGATCAAAACCTTTTTCGATTAGGTTTTAAATGGAGTTAACGTAGTTACATTTTATTTCAACCTACGGTATCTTTGGTATATGCAATATGTGCAGTTGTTGAAAGCAGTTTTGGTACAAAGTAATGCTCTTGGTGAATAGGGGAGTGTTGAGTAGAGCACATTTCAACTAAAACTAGGGAGTGGTTCAGTTAGGGGATGTGTTTTGTCAACATGTTTTAAAGGGATCCCATGAGGTAATTTATGTGTGGTTCATAAGGCCAGATGTCAGGATGCATTTTTAGTAGTGTTTAGGATGAGGAACCTTGATTATCCTAAATATTGTAGAACTACCTGCATTGACTTCTGGAGAGTATTCTTAGTGAACTTTGGAGAAATTACATTCTTCTTAGAAAGTTTGACTTCACTAATTCAATAACATGCAAACCACTCAATTCGTTTGGTAAATCAATATAGATTCCCCATCAAATGAATCAGAATTGTAAGAGATTTTATAGACATTGTGATATGTGTTAATGGCAAATCAACTATTAGCCAAATAGATAATTTGGGTGATTTTTGGTCATGAGGAACGTGAAATGTAAGCTCATGAACAACCAATCTATCAATCGATGATACATAATTAGTTCAAAGACTCGTTGCCAAAATTGCTTAATGCTTAAATTAATATATCTTAGAATATAGTGGTACAATTGACAACATTGACTATAAAAATTAAGTAAGTAATTCCCCCCTCCATCCAAACTTGTTTATTTTCAATGAGATAAAACTATATTTGTGAAAGGTCATTACACCAATCTAAATTCTTAGCCAGCTTAGCGACATACAGGAGATGCACGCAACATTCTAAGATCATTGTCGTGACTAGATGAGATATAATCATATTTAAACATGTGTAAAGTGATTCTATGAGGATCCTCTTTTCCTTTGAATTTTTCATAAGTTATGTCATGTCAAAATGTCTAAGGATATTGTTTCAGAGGGGCCATTAAATGAATAAGTTTATTACCATAACTGACTATATGTGAGTTTATGAACTCCCTAACCTAATTTTAAGTTCCCAATGTTATGAATCATATCTAGATAATTCTTGATGACGTTTAACAATAGGTTTAAGGTATGATTTCCCTGGAGTGGTTGGGTATAAGATCCATGTAGGATGATAGTGGTATATGCCTCTAGTGAAGGTGTGAGAAAATTAATGGACATGTGTTGGTGAATGATGACATGAATTTGGAGGAATTTTGTAAAGACTCAAGGTCTAGAATTGTACTGTATGAGGGATCACATGTTAATGATTGTGTGGTTATCCCTAATAGGAATATTCACTGACAGGAATGGGATGCATATGCATGATTTTAGATGGATAGTACGTACTAGTAGAAATATTAGTGGTATCCCCCTAGGGTTTCCTCTATGATGGATGCAAATAGGGTCATTTTGTAGAATAAATATTTCAAATTATAAGCATCTAACTTGTAATAATATCTTATGATATATTCTACAAGGGATTCTGAGATTACAATCTTAGGCTTCCTCAAACTTGGGATCAAAAGGTGGGATATTGTAGATAATCATCATCACCAGGAGGAGCATAAGTAATGTAAGGAGGTTCTTCAGTATGGAATACCAAAAGATGTTCTCAAACATGTTAGATTATCCTACAAATATCCTTTGGCCAAAGATATCATCCTGTGATTGGGAATCAAGATCTGTGAAGTCTGAGGTAAACCATATGAACATGTGTACATGGGTAGTAACCATATGAAGATAAGATCAATATTATGTCAATATTATTTGAAATGGTCAATGTAGAAAATTCATGGACAAGTCTGATGACAATAATCTAGATTATGAAACATGAAGTACATAACCATGGTGAATATGAATGTGATCTCAATGAAATAATGGATGGATGAATAATCATAGATAATTCATGACTATGATTAGGTCTAGGAAAAATCATGAGATGTAGAACATAACATGTAGAATAGGTGGAATCATGAAAAATTAGTGTACAAAAAATCATAGTGTAGTCACACTTGTTATGGGAATTATTTATTGGATCAGGGAAAATTTTGAGATATCATAGAAGTCAATGTGTAGAATGTCAAAAGTGGAAGAATGCTATAGAAAAAAAATCAAAAAATATCCAGCCATGCCTGTGACTAACTTTGGGAAAAATATAGGATGAAAAATCGCATGGTAGTCATGCCTAGCGATTTGGATTGGGAAAATCTATGGACTTAGAATATATGTCAAAAACTAATATAGAAATATGAAAGAATGCTGTAGATGAAATAAATACTCATATATGTGACCTAAGATATGTTAAAAATGTTTGGATGAAGTGTTTTAAATTATATGATGTTGTTTTTGAACATTTGTTATTTCTTTAATACAATACATAGTGATATAGATGTAATTGAATCTTATCACTGTAATAAAGATTACTTCTTTAGATATACCATAAATAATAAATGAAAGGGAATCATTAGATCAATGGAAACCCATTCAAATAAATGTCCCCCTCTTACGTACATATGATGGTGTCCCACCTCTTCAGGGTTTATGCCTAATGAAACAACAATGATGGGAAATGGGGGAATGGATGTGTATGCATGTCCTTATCACTCATAGATGATTTATACGGTAGATGTCATAAACACCATTGTTGTGATTATGTTAGGAGGAAAACGAATTAGGTCAATCATGACAGTTTCACTTTGTAAGCATGACCTAGAGGGTACCATAAATACCAAACATACACTATGAGGACTAGACTTGTGTTGTGCACAAAAGAAAGCTAAGAATCAAAGCTATTTCTAACTCCAAAGATCACTCGAGGGCACAAGGAAGGATCATATGTAGAACACAATCTATTTTAACAAGATTCATGTGATAACCAAAAATCAAATTTTTTTCCCTTAAGTAAATTTTATCATAAAAAACTTGTAAAATAGTTGTGTGTGTGACTACCCTACAAACCAAATTGTTAGATTTTTTTCTTCAGAAAAATTGTGCGACATAGTCATGGCTATCAATTGACCTATAACCCATTTTTTGGAAGATTTTGCAAAAATAAGTGATATATTTATAACCAAAACTGTTAGGAAAAAGATAAAAAACTAATGAAAAGGAAAACGAAACCTTAAGGAAAACACAGTTAGATTCATACAATGAAATATTTTACTCAGACACGAAAATGGTCCCATGCATGGTCGCCAAAATGTACACATAAATTTTCATCACCTACAAGATGTGTTAGTTGATATAAAATATCCCCACATCAATGCTACTTAAATAAATGGGCTTATGTTACCATTGAAAATGAGAGGGACAATTATGAGTTCCTTTCACTGGATAAAGTGGGCTAAATCTTTCATATTTGAATCTAAAACCTAAACGCAAACACTTGAAAAAGATTAATTATTTTTTTATAGTTAGGGAACGTGTATGATCCCTAATCATTTAAGGATATAAAAGACATTTTATTGCAAAAAATGATGAAACAATGCATAAAAATGAATTATATACCCAACTACTTGCAAAATAATTGTAGTTGTGATTTTTTTAAAAATCAGCTATGAAGTTTGTAAGCTAGTCATAGGTGTGATTGACACATGCATTGAAATTTAGCCAAAAAAAAGTTGTTGCATGTTGCCACTAGTCCTTTGTGATCTTACCTTTGCCTCTTCAAAACTTGCAATATTGAAATATGGAAGTAAAGAAGCAAAAACTCAAATTATGGGCTCAAGTACACTAAGAGTCGAAGGGTTGAAATGAGGGGGTGGATGTTATTTTATAGCTTTTTGAATGAATAGAAAGATGTGATACATATGGGTGCAATGTACATAGATGTGTGAGATGATAAGAGTCCATAGTGCATTGGGCATGCAAATGGGTAGGTAAGATGGATAAAATTAAATGTGAGTGGGTGAGGACTAGTAAATGAATAACGAAATGTCTTTTATCACCTTTTTGTGGAGTTTTATATTTTATATTTAATTTTTTAGAATATTTAATTATTTTGGGATTATTATTATTATTATTATTATTATTAGGGATGGTGTGTTTTCTAATGTCTACACTATAAACCTAAAAACATCTTACCTTTTGATTAAGTTTTTTAAAGTGTGTATCTATACCATTTATTTGATCTGAAGCAAATCCTATTCCTTTGTCTTGTTATGCTGATAAGTGCTTTTCTAAATTAGAGTGAGGGGAGCTGATTATGACAATTATTAGAGATGATGACAATGGTGACCACCGTCCATGTGGATACGGAGTGAGTTTTATGATAGCTGGGAGGGACACCACTTCCACAACCTCTAATTTGTGCCTCAGCCTCCCTTACGACCACAAGATGGAATTTTTTTCCTCCTGTTCTATCCCCCATGACACAATTTTTTGATAATTTGGCGTGGCTTTTGAGCCACAGGTCTCCTCCAATGCTTGTGGAGAAGTCGTAGTCAATGGGAAGGCGGGTTCTCAAAAGAGACCTGTAATTGAAAGACAACACCATCACCCCTACAATAGTTTCCATGCATAAACAAATCACCAAATTGTGTGATTTGGATTCCAAGAAGCATATCTTATGTAGAACCCCAGAAATAGAGGAAAACTAGAATTCGTTCTCGGTTCGAAATGGCATTTTGATGTGATATTGAATTACAACGTCATTTGTAAGTGTTGGTTTTTGAGCTATGCTATTTATTCCATGGGTAGGGTGGAAAGCATTTGCACAAGTGATTGCCTAAAAAAGGGTCAAAAATGGAGAACTTGAGGGAGAGAATCCATATAAGTATCTGGTGTTTCAACTAGGGCCTCAAGTTTGTTTGGGGAAAGAAATGTGCTTCATAGTAATGAAATTGATCACTATGTCCATCATTCATAGGTTTATTATTTTTCTATTCATTAGTACTCTCTATTCTCATTGCATTTACAAATTTTATTTATTGTATTAGTTCAAAACTTATGTATAATGTAATTGTAAACATTTCAATAAGTTATAAGGCTCTTACGAAGCCATTAAAAAGTAAGGCTTTCTAGATAACTAAGAGACATTTAATACTCAATAATACAATTAAGATGGATTTGAGACTCAACAAACATTGTATCAAATAGAAGAATTGCTTATATTAATTATTAATATGTACCAATACTTATATACTTTTACGATAATATTGAATATTTTTGGTTGAGTGGCAATTACAAAAAATTATGATGATACAACAATGGTACTTTAGTTGGGATGACCATCTCCCCTAGCTTAGTTTGTGGGATCCCTTACAAATATTCTCCCATTGTGTGTGCCTTAAACTATCCCTGAGAGGTTTCCTTTAAAATATAACATAAGCAGAAAATTACCAAACCTTGCCCTAACAAATTTGCCACTGCCCAATGTCGAATGCCTTGAAAATTTGTCACTTCATTCTTTTCTAGATTCAACAAAATTGTGTGACCCTGATCATGAGTATCATACCTTTTTGTGTTCTCACAAAACCAAGAAGTCAAAAAACTCCTCTTATCTAAATTCTAGGCCAATCAATTAAAATGATGTAGTGTCAATATAGATTGATTGAAGTTTTATCATTGGTTTCTTGCCACATACATTAATTTATTATCAATACACCTCTTTTAATTTCAAGTTTTTTAAAAATTAATCTCCTATTTATGTGTACACGTTAATGTATTCTCTGGAGGGTTATTTGTGTACATGGTATTCCATAAATGGTGGAGGGATTTGAGTTGTTGGGGCTTTAAACTGGGGTGACCATCTCCCTTGACTTCATTTATTGGATCCATTTTGAATCCAATTGTATTGTGTACACCTCATTCCACGCATGAGATGCTTTTATTAAAAATATAATTTATACTCAAATATTGCATCATCAAATTCTTTGTTGACTAATGTTGAATGCCATGAAACATTTGCACTTCTTTGTTCACCAGATACATCAAATTTATGTGATGCTAAAGATGCATTTAATACACTATTGTGGTCTTGTATAACCCAGGAAGACGAAAACCATTCGTGGCATCAAAATTTTAGGTTTTTAGTATTAGTCTAAAAAACCTTGCCATACAATTTGAGGTCCCACTTTGGAATGGAAGCTCCATACAATTTCGATTTCAATATTGGAAACAAATCTATTTCATTTTAGGTCCTTCCTATTTCATTTCATGATCTCATATCTTAAATACAACTCTAATGAATATGCACAAATCTCAGGATAAATTCATATAATCCGTAATATGTGAATAATCATATTCAAATTGATTTTTTTGTGACATCTTTTATAGAATCTTTGTAGATTATAACGATGGTATTCATCAACTGTAATGTATTTGTTGTTGAAATCAAGTACCCTTCCTATCATTAAATATATGTTTTATTAGAAAATGAAAGTTAATGAATCAATGTTTAGTGTATTTAATTTTAATAATTATAAAATATAGAAACCTTAAATACAATGGTGCCGAAGTCAACATTAATGCAACAAACATGGAATTATTATAAGATATAGAAATTGTTTTGGTGTCCATCCTCATGTCTGCCATTATTTGAACCTTAGTTATATGTTTCATTCATAAAATATCTCCCTTTTTTGTGCTTATCAAAGTCATACTATACATGAGAGGATTTTTTGGAGATATAAATTACGGAGAAAATTTTCAAGCATCACATTGATGAATTTGTAATCACCCAATGTCAAATGCATTAAAGATTTGTCACTTCTTTCTTCTACGATTCTATCAAAATTATAGGCTTAACAATTTTAAGGTGATGTAGCGCTAGTGCCAATTGCTTCAATTATTTTAGCATATGATATGATTTATGTTTTTCATTAGTTTATTGACACAAATTAATTTATTATCAATATACTTATTTTCTTTAGATGTGCTTGTGACTTAATCTCATATTTATAGGTGTTACACATTAATGTATTCTCTTGAGGGTTATGTGTGCATGTGGTCTTCAATAGATGGTGGAGGGTTTTGAGCTATCGAGGAATTTAACTGGGGTGACCATCTCCCATGAAATTTTATATTAGATCACTATTTACTCCACTCATAGTTTTTGCACCTCATTCCACATATAAGAGTTTTCATTACACATATAATTTAGGATGAAAATTCTCAAATCTTCTGTCATCAAATTTGATTTTGTCTAATGTCAAATGCCTCGAAAGGTTTATGCTTCTTTCTTCACCAGATTCATCAAATTTATGTGAGGCCAAATATGCATCCAATACACTATTGTGTTCTTGCATAACCCAAGAAGATGAAAACCATTATTGATATCAAAATTCTATGATGCTGGTATTATTATGAGAAACCTTGCCATATAATTTGCTATCCCACTTCGGAATGAAAACTCCATACAGTTTCAATTTATATATTGGAAACAATTCTATTTGGTTTCAATTCTTATATCTTACAGACAACAAGCCTAGAAACCCATAATATAGTGAAGAAATCCATTTTTTGATTGAGAAATAAGAAAATTATAAGAGCAGTGTTAGGTCACATGTTAAAACCTTGATGGTAACATTTCTAGTTGTGGTGAATTCATTAACACCTTACAATACTCTATTCAATGTAACCCTTTGCAAATATATGAAACCCTTTATCAAAGCACAAAAGTCCTTCCATTACTATATGTAGTGCCCACTTCCCTTTGACACCTTTTGATATGGATTATGATACTGCTGATTATATTATAGACATCATTATGGACTTTATTATAATATGATGTTAGATGTTAGATCATGGATTATTGTTGACTTGATTCAGTTATGATGCATGATGATTATTAGAGACATTTTGGATATTGATGATGATATACTGTTTGACATGGTTATATTATGGATGTTGTTTGGACATGTGATATTTGGATATTGTGAGTAGACCTAGAAATGGAAATTATTGGATGATGATATAGTTGTTGAGTAAAATTGCAAATGATATTGTTGGTTGCTTTGATATTGTTGTGATTCATATATCTAGATGATTTTGGGAATTATATTTATATTATTTTGGATGTTTTGATATGGCCATGAGGCTAAAGGAGGTATTTTTGTTTTTTAGGTTAAAATATCACAACAAACATCGGGGGATTGGAGACCAACCACATTGGAATTCTAGATGAATTCAACAAGGTCACCATGGCAACTAGTATTTGTTTGTGCATGTTGTGTGTGTGTTAGGGATTCCCATGGGGGGGATCGCCTTTAAATGTGACCAAGGGGTTTTATGTATTTATTTTATTTGGTCCCTTTTTTATGTTTGCATGTGTTTATTTTGTGGTGCTTTTACCCTTTCATTAATTATTAAATGGTGTGTAAATATTGTGAATAATCATATTGTTAAAATAAATAAATCAAATATGTCATAAAGGGTAATTAATGATTGGCCATGATTTAAAGTGTTATAAGTAATGTGTTAGAGATGTGTAAGTGAGGTGTAAATTAACTCTTGAGTGTGAAACACTCCACTTTCTTGGAAATTCGAATTTGTCCTTGGAGGCTGATTTTGGAGGCTTGTGGGACAAGTTAAACTTGTCCCATACCTCTTAAATTTATTTACCAACCATACCTATGGTTGGAGGGTTGAATTTAGACTTTTATAATACATTTTTGTAAGTCAAATTGTAAGTTTTAATTGCACTTTTCTTACATGATTTAATTTCAGTCCTTTGGGGTGTGGGTTGGATTTGAGTATGTAAGTAAACTATCATATTATTCACCCACCTATTTATTATGCATTGGAGAATGAAGTTGACTTTTGGGGTTGGGGTTGAGGATGTGTGATGTGGCATCCTACATGGATCCACCTCATCCTCTTCTCTTCCCTCTTCTATAAAATTCGAATTCCTTTCCTTGTTTTGGGTTGCTCAACTTTGGAGACTTCATTCTTGGGTGAATTCCTTGCTGTTTTGGGAGCTCTTGATTTTGGAGAAGCTTGAAGATTGTTGCATGCTTGTTGTTTGGTGGATTTTTGGATTGTTTTCTTGGAAACAACTGTTGTTTGGAACTTGGAACAACTCCATCATGGAGAGGTAAGAGCTTGGATCTTGAAATACTCTTCTTTTATGAATGTAAATGTTAATGTGTGAATGTTTTGGCATGTTTGTGGGTTGTTGGGTAGATGGCCTAGGAATGGTGTAGGAGAAGACTATGGGGTTTATTTTGTGGGAGGCATAAGTGTGTTTTAGGGAGGTATAAGGGTGGAGGGAGTTGGGATTTGGGTTCCACCTTACAAAGAAATAGCTTGCATTTCTTTACTCATTATGGGGTGGCTTAAGAGGTTGGGGAGGCATAAGGAAATGTGAGGAATAAGGGGTACTTGGGGGAGGCATAAGGAATGTCAGGGCTTTGATATACTATATTTTGGTGGTTTGTAATTCAGGTGGTGATACCCATTTCCCCTTTTGGGAGGCATAAGAAGCATCCCCCATAGTTTTTTGCTCCTTTGGCTTGCTTGATGAAGCCTCAGTAATGTTTGTCATGATTTAATGTAGTTGTAAACTACATTCTATTTTGGACTGTGTTTTTATTGTGAAAATGTTGCTTGTGTGTTTGTGGAAGCCTGTTGTTGCCATGAGTTGGATCACATCTTTTATTGCATTATGGTTGGGCTCGGGGGCCAATGAAGAAGGATGGCTTCTCCCTTTTCATTGGATGTCTTTGTTGGGTGGAGAGCATTTCCTTTCCCCTACTCTTGTTGTGATCATAATTTGGAAGAATGAGAAATATGCATGTTGTTGTTCTGGAGCTGAGAGAAAGACAGTTTGACAGTCCCTTGTGAAATGAAATATTATTGACCTTTCCCACTTGAAGTGGATGAACTTGTATATGTTTTGTAATGGAAAGATGTTGTATTGGTTATGAAAGTGTAAATTGAAATGTGAAAGAGACATACTCCATTCTGTTCTTTTGAAAGCAAGAAATTGTGTTCTGTATGATGTAATTGAAGAATGAAAGAAGGAATTTGTAAAGTTGTCTTTTGGAATCAATAAAGGATTGCATAACCTTCCTCAAATTGCATCATTGTATTGAATTTGATCACCTAAATGTGAATTTTAATCTCTTTTTGAAAGAAATAAATGTGTATGAAGGAAATGTAATACTCTATTTTGTGAAGTGCATGATTTGAAAAGAATAAAAATTTGAAAAATTTACATTCTTGTCTTTATCATTTGATTGAAGGAATGAAACCTATTCAAAACTAGCATGAAATGAATTCATTTGTAAGGAAAGTAAAATAGGAACGTTTGAGTTAATTTTGCTGTTTCCATTTCTGCTTCATGTTAAACTCTACAACTTTTACCAAAATGAACAGACTGAACCTGAAATGAAGAAATAAAAATGAAACATTAAAATTGAACATGATATAGGATATAAATGAATGCAATTAGACAAAAAACTTAAGGAAATCCTTCAAAACTTGCAAAAACGGGCTCAACCCTCTTACAGTCGTTTTGTTGTCAAGAGAATGTAAATTTTCAAATTGTAAATCAATCAGAAAAATTGAATCTTTAAATCCTTCTTAAATCCATCTAAGAACAATTCTCCATGTCTATTTGACATGTTGAGAGAGGAAGAAGATCAAATTGAACAAATTTTATAAGTTAAAAATTTACCATTTTGCACTGTAAAGTCTGCAGATCATTTCATTGAAATTGAACCATTAAAATTCATCAAAATTAAAAATTAATGAATCCTGTGTAAAGAGGACGTTGAGAGATTTCCATAAAGTCCTTGTTTTCCCAAAACCAAGATCTCTATCAAAAGTTATGGCCTTCTGAATTTTTTCTTCATTTGGCGTAAAAATAAATAAATTCTAACAGTAAAAAAAAAATTACGAAAAATTTCCTTGGTGGACCCATGGGTCTGAATTTTCCCTTAGCGCTTCCGGGAAACCAGCACACCAACCAATCAAAGGCTTCCACATGGCACCACGAGGCGTTGGCGGAGGGGTGGATCCCTTTTAACTTAGCGCTTTAGAAATTTTTTTTGGAATTTTTAAAAAATTTTCCCCGCCAGCCCGCAGCCAATTAGGGGTTGCCGCATGGCATTGCGAGGCATTGGTAGGGAAGTGGGTTCCTTTCTACCCTTTGTGTTTTCAAAATTTTTTGTGAATTTTTTTCCTATATTTCCCCATCGCCCCTCTGGCCTGCAGCCAATCAGAGGTTGCCACGTGGCATCACAAGGCATCTATGGAGGCGTGGGTGAATTTTACCCTTTTCTCACTTCGGGGTGTTAAAACTCTTTTATCTTCACCACCCCAATTTCCTCGCATCGGCTTAAGAGGTGCCACATGTCCCTTGTAGAATTGCAGACTCGCGGGTGCAAAGGTGGATTTTCACTCCACATGGGAAATTTCCAAAATGTCTCCCATGGCCCCGTCGACCCGAATCCTCCTTTGGGAAAAATTTCTCCCCGCAGCCCATAGACCCACCCCTGGGGAAAATTTTCTCCCCTAGGCCCGTAGGCCCGCTCTTGGGGAAAATTTTCACCCCAAGGCCCGCTAGCCCATAACTTGAGAAATATGAGGAGTTAGGAGGACTTCTTTATATCAATGGAAAGGTGAGGAAATTTCCTATCCAATGGGAATTATTTAGGGAAATTTTGAATGTGTTAATTTTGATAAAAATAAATTTGAATCTTTAAATCCTGTTAGAGAGTGGGTATGGTGAGGAATTACCCTCTGAACCTAATTAAACAATTTAACCCTAAATTTTGGGACCTTGTGACCTCTAATAATTGTTAATAAAAGAAAAGTATATTATAGTGGATTATAATTGATCTGGAACTTGTTAGTGACAATTGTTGTCTTGTAACCTGGTTGTAGACTCTTTTAAACAAAAAAAAAATTATTCCATAATTTTCCTAACTAATCCTAGGTTGTTCTTGGGTCTCAAGTGGGTAGTTTTAGCGGGCATCACACTATATAACCCAAATAAGTTATTTCCATGCATACACAAAAACCACTTCCATGATGTATTTTACAACACACTCCATCGACAACATCTCAAAAAAGTGCAATCGCAAGGCCTAACTTGAAAAACCATGACATAAGTGAGTTCTATTCATGTAAAATTTATCAAAACCCTAGATCCGTCGTCTCATTAAAGAAATATAAAGGAGTAAAAAATAAAAAAGGTAGTCTATACTCAGTACATCATTTGCTACTTGAACTTCATGGCTCCAAAAATCTACATGCCACTTCTAAACATGTCTTCTATAGATATCTGGTATCTATCTTGGAAAGAAGAAACCCTTATAGCTTATCTATGGTGTTGGGCTAGTGTATCATTATGTTTGACAAGGCCTATGCAAGAGAATTCAATCCATTTCCATGGCATTTGTGCCTACCATTGCCTTATCTAAAATTGATTTCACCTACATAATGGCATCACTACATAAACCACTAAATATATAAAAATTAGGGTTTGAAAAACCTTTATGGTTTCAAGGATGATGGATGATTCCTAGAGACGTGTACATCAATGACCATCTTAACTACATCCTCATTGTTCATATGTCTAATGCATGTCAGATGTGGTGGACCTCCATTCTTGTTTGGCATACGCCATCAATGACCATCTTAGCTACATCCTCCTTTTCCATCCATATGATGTGTGTCAAGTGCAGCGACCTCCATTCGTATTTGACATACACCATCAATGACCATCTTGAAGGTACATCCTTATTATTCATCCATTTGATGTGTGTTAGACGTGGGCACCTTCATTCCACTCTAACATACACCTATCGATGTAACCTCTGTCATATTCTTTGACCACTTCCCCATATTGCAAAGCTCCATAACAATAAAAGTTAAAAATAATAGGCATACAATTGTACACATGACAATGCTTCAAATTTAATGAGTATTAGGAACTAGGAATGTTGATTAATTAGTGTCAATTACAAATCCACAAAGAAACCTCTTACCAATTATTTCTTTGTTGCATAGGAAAATATGGAGAATAATTTAAGATAAATCATCTATAAAGATGATGCAAAACCACATGACTTGGTATGATTTTTAGCTATCAAATTCAAATCTTACATCAACTCAACATGGGATGCCAAGACCTACTGAAATTTCCTTATCTCTAAAGTATCCCATGGCACGTGCAAGTTATTTCCCCTAAAATTTCCATGCACTCTATCTATCCAAAAATAAAAGGGATTTCATTATAAAAATAAACTGTTGAAATTGGTAGTATTAATCGACATGGGCTTGCTTTCTGAGATATCTGTAAAGTACGTTTCCTTGATGATTTTTACACCACACCCAACTTCTCTTTCAAATAATTGAAAAAATGGCATGAGATTCATATATGTCTTGTTGGAATAAATAAGAGTTTTTCATACATTCCCCCTAAAGTTTTCCCACTCTTGCACTTATCCTCCCTCAATATCCTTCATAACCACCCCTATTACTCCTACAATATTTCACCTTGTCAAGTTTAACTTCTTTAACACATCCCTATCAGTGTCTCCATTAAACAACTCACGTGTGATTGATAGAATTTATTTAATTTCTAGTTTTTCTAAATTGATTTTGTGCACCAAAATTTTTTCCATAAAATTCAAACCTGGGGGTGATGATATGGGTATTTTGGCTTTTTTGGAGTTTGGTAATGATATAGATATTGGGATTCTATTTTGTGGGAATACGAATATAAACATTTTCTAGAAATATGTAGTGTAATAAGATGATTTGGCATAATTATGTTTAAGATATCTTCAATCTTTACTATCTAGAGGTAGTGGTGAAGGATACAATACATTTTTATTAGTTTTTGGTATGAAAATGTCACCATGGGAACTTAGAAAATGGTATGGGAATGCTCCCCGAGGGTGTCAAAACTTGGGGTTTTTGGGGAATTCCTTGAGAAATATGACTCTTACACCTAATTACTCTAATGCCCACACTAACACTAAGATAAGACTTGTAAGGAGAAAATGAAGAATGAAAAAATTGAGTAAATGAAGTCACTCTATGACATCATTTTTTAACATCACCATAAATCAAAATCCTATGAATAAAACCCATAAATTATATCCACTAAGAAATAAAAGGAAAGATAACAAAACACAATGTTGAAGGGTTGATATGGGCCAAAATCAACCTTATATTGTTCTTTGAAGTTTTCAAAATCCAATAAACACATGGGAGAGGCACTAAAAGTATTGTAGGAGTGTCAAACAAAGGCTAAAAAACTTAGAGAATATTTAGATGTCCAAAACTAGAGTATCCTTACATTCAAGAGAGGAACCTTTTTAATGAAAATAATATATATTTTATATAGTAAAGAGGAGAGAAATGAAGTGAAAGTAGAATTCTTAGAGCTAAAAAATCCCACCCAAAATGTGGTTATAGATAAAAAACACCTAACTCTGACTCCCAACTTTAAAATTCTATGCAAAAGGAATTTTAGATCTTAAAATACTTTAAAAGGTACATTGATATAGAGTAGGTATACACACTCAATCAAGGTGTTTGGATCAAGAAATGGCCTCTATTGAGCTATGAATGTTGAATGCCTTATATTTATGTGAAAAATGACATGTAGGAACTTTAAATAAAAAATACTCAAAAACCACAAAGTTTTATGGTCCAATATGTATCCCATTTAATATTTTTTTTCTAGATATTTCCAATGAATCCATTCTTTCTCAATTTGATGTCTCCTTTTAAAATTTATGGCAAAAATAAAGAGATATCATTTACTTATGTCATTAAAACTTGGAGTAAAAAAATGGGTTTAAACTATATAGTGCTTCTCCCCTTTTTTCTCATTGTGCCTCAATGTAGGTTTTGATTAGTGCCATGTGGAAATTTTTCATTAGTTATTGGAACCTAAGCTAAAAAATCTAGATTAAAGCCATGGGGCCATAAAATTTACCCTAGTTGTTTCCTCTACCACTTGTCTCTTTATCATTTGTTGCATGATCTCTATATGTATGCCACATGTCAACCCATAGTTGGTTATATGATTCTATGTCTTGGTGACTTATCTACTGAATTTCCCCCTTCCTAGGACCTATAAACCCATTATTGGTCCACATGATAATAAATGATTGGTCCACGTGGCAAGTTATGACTAACTACAGGCTATGGGGTAATTCACTCTATTTGCATCATGTGGCATCCTATTTTTTTCTATAAGATTCACTTCACTGGTCATTAGGCATCCCTCTCTTTATACTTCCAAATCTTATCTTTCCGTGAGTGGTGCCACATGTCATCCTTCAGATGGATGTAAGATCTGGGCAGTTCACCTTATTGGTTCCATGTGTCATTTCTTTATTCACTAAGGGCTCTGGGGTGATTTTGATCTTTTTTGGCTAGCTCTCAACCTCCTGGACTATGAACTTTTGATTTTGCACCATGTGGCACCACTCCCGGGTCTTTGTGTTTTGGGCTAATACTTTCTCTTTTTACTAGTTTTATTTCTTCACTACTTCAAAGGATTTCAATTTTGTGCTATGTGACTTCATATAGAACCATCCATGTGGCAAGATCACGGGCCAAATTTTCCTTATTTTATGCCTTAGTTGAATTCAAATTCAATTAAATGGGGGTAAGTGAATCCTTTTATTCACTTAGAAATAATATGTTTTTTATAAAAAGTCTCGTGCTTCTCCCCTCATAGCCTATGTGGGATAATTACCTAAAGTGAAAAGTGATGGAAGGAATCATTGTTTCTTCAAATGTGACTCTGTTGAACCCTTAAAAAACAAATATCTTCCCATGCTTATTCTTACTTATGAGGAAATAAAAAGGCTCAAAAAATTATAATGCCTAATTTTGGACATTGTACAAAGCTAGGACCCATCCCTAAAACCAAATGTAACATAACTAAGAGCTCAAGTCTATCTAATATGGATTGTGAATGATTTTTTACCCCAAAATTTTGAGAACATGCCGAAAAGGGATTGAAAATAAGAACAAAGTAACATTCCACTCCGAAATGGAGTGGAAATCCAAAAAATTATTTTAAATTCCTGAAATCGGACTGTCCAACCCATGCACAATAAAAATACAGGGAAAAAAATCAAAAGAATGAAAATAGATGAAGAGGATGGTGTTATCATGATTCCACATATTCCAAAATATCTTGCAACCTACAAACATCCTAGATAAATCATGAAAGTATTTCAAGATGTGAGTAATAAAGGAAAAGTTTCATATAGTTTCCCAAAATGAAGTATGTGGCTCATTTTGGAAACATTTCTGGTGACTCACATGGCTCATTTTCCCATAAAATTAAAAGAGTGGTATTCTTAACAATCTATTGGGCATGGATTCCGTGTGAAACCTTTGAAATATCACAAAAATAAGATTAGAAACCTCTTAAACCTCCACTTTAGATATCTGCTATAAAATATGTAAATAACAACCTTTTCTCTGAATAAATCTCAAAAAGAGTGTGACTCCACAAAATTTACTTGCAAAGGGAAATGTGTAGAGTGTGCAAAAACACTTATTATGCAAAAATAAGAGGGTAAACATAACATAAGAAAATCAAAAGAAGGGAAACAATTTAATATGATACAAATACTTGTATCAAACTCATGGATATTTATTAAGGAATGTCCCCATTGACTTGGATAGGTATAGGCTCACCATTAAATTTTTCCAATTTGAATGTTGTACTCTTCTTAAATTTTGTGACCTAATTTGAGCTACTCCAATTGTGTCAAACTAGTGACGCCTCTGAGGATTAGCCATGTTTTCATCCAATTTCAACACAAGATTTTTGATGTAAGAGCATCAATCATGCACATAATAATATTTTGGTTTTTAATTAATTTTGGATTTAAGTCAGTTTATGGGGTCAATTTTAGTGGTTTGTAATAGGATCCAATCTATTTGGACCTCCCATGGTGATTAAGATGGACATTTTAGGGTTTTCCCTCCAAAATGCACCATTTGAAAATTTGAATCCCTAGATTAATATTAAGGGGTCTAATGTTAAGGTTGAAATCATGTAATGAGGTAAAAGGACACCAAATACCTTACGTGATGTAAATGAGGTGATTTCACACCCATTTAAGTAGGTTCATATGTTGAGGTCAACTTTTACCTTAATTAGGAACTAAACTTGTTCTAACTACCTCTATTTTGGGATATGAAAAGAGGTATTCAAAGAGGGAAATTAGTTTTAGGGTTATATGAAGTTGTTAGAGCTTGAATACATGCATGGAAGAGATAAGAAATGATCAATAGTCTGTAGGAGCTCATGGATTATCTTGTACTAAAAATTATTATTGAATAAATATTTTTAAAAATTATACATATGAATAATGAATAAAGAGAAGTTGTATCTTATGTTTTTGTGATGTGTATGCTTTGACAATGCCAATTTAGTGGTGGTGTTTTGTTTTGGATGATATTATTGATATAATGACAAGGTTTATTTTCATGGAATAAGATTAGGGGATACATGGAGCATGTTTTCATAAAACTCTATATTTTGGGTGATTTGACATGATTATGCAGGTTGTTGAAAAAAATACTAGGAAATTATTAGTGGGGGAAATATGGCCTTAAATTCTAAAAATATTAAAGAGAGACCAACATCATTCATGTATGACAAGATAATTAGAATGAGTTAGTATTCTAGTTTTTGGATGTGTTTTCAAGGTTGAAGAAACAATATAAATAACCATGGAGAATTTATAATCTTGTAAGAACATATAAACAATGCTTAGGGAAGTTATAGGGAGATATTAAGGTTACAATAATGGTTATGACATTATTTCAATAGAAGGTAAAAAAAACTAGTGAACTCAACTAACACAGTCTATCCAAGATTGTTAAAACCAAGTTTGGAAGAATCTAAATTGAGTACATTGAAAATTAAGATTGAAGGGCCTTAAATAATGAGGATATGACCTTGTAGAATGATTTTAAGCTTTGTATAAGGTTTTAAAACCAAGGTAATAAAAAGAAAACCTCACACAATTAGTCTCAGGTTTATGACACCCCATCCTAGGGTTTGTAGGTAAGAAATGAACATAAATTGGATTCTAACTGGCAGAAATGAACTGTACTTGGTGATCAGGTGAAAGGAGGTTTAATAAAATTTGGACACAATTTTAGAAGAACTTACAAGGTTTTGAGGGTAATAAATACTAAAAAAAACATAGTCATAACTTATCTCAATAACAATCTACAAGCTAGATTTGATGGGTAATTGTTCTAGAAATTAATTTCATGGAGAAAGAATTGCTAATGAGGTATAACATGATGTATTACAAGTGCTTAGGGTTTTTTAGATTTAAGGAGACATTCTAGGAACCCATAAAACAAAATTTCCATTTGACAATATTGTACACAATCCTAAAACTAGCCATAAAGCTTAATATAAAAACTTGATGCAATAATGAAAATGGTGTACTTAAGTTGAGTAAATGGGTATGAGATATTGATACAGACCGTGCAGTGAAATTTAAGGATTTGAAATTGAGTTTATTAATTAAAACTTGAAGATAACATCTCTCAAGCCTGTGTAAACCCTCAACTAGGGTTTAAGAGAGATTTGTATAGAAGGAGTTTAGAATAATATTGAGTTTTGAATTTGAATCTGTAAGTATTTTTAGGGAAGATTCATTATTTCTAGTTGGTATTGTGTCTTTTGGAATGTGGGAAATACCATTTTTTCCTTAAAAACTCAACAAAACAGGGCTAGGAGACCTAATCAAGAACAATAACAAGTGAAATGAAGAGAAAAAAAACTAAATTTTATGATCTAAAAATTTGTGGAGAGAATAAATAAATCAATAAAGGGTATGTAAAAATGTTTATGGTTTGTCTAGGAACCATATGGATCTATACCAAAAATAATACTTGTATGAAAATAACGCTAGTAGAAGGTTGACATAGGTGTGAAGAGGAAAACATAGAATTTCTAAGTTCCTTTAGTTGCAAATCTATTTAAGGATGATTAACTGTGATAAATTGTAGGGAAGAGAAATTGGAGTGAGTATTTTATAAATGGTGATAGTTAGTGAATGAAAGGGATATCAATCAAAAAAAATTCAAGGAGTCATTATTTACAAGTGTTGGCATTGTGAAACTTGTAGTGAACTTGCATGATTGGTTATTAAATGAGCCTAACATGTGGTTTTTGAGGTGATTGTGTTGCACTCTAAATTAGGTGGTATTAGAGCTGGGTTATCTCCTTGGAGGTATAAATGAACGATATATTTTAAGTGAAAGAAAGTGAAGTTTGATAACAAATGGTATGTGAAGAATCCTTAGCAATTGAAGCTTAATAAGAGGATACGAAAAGTTGAGAAGAAGATTCTAAGGTGAAAAATAATTGGAGGTTGAAAGAGAGGTAAATAGGTTCCAAAATACTAGGTGAGATCTAGGGTGAGGTAATAGGAAGGAGTAATGTGGAAAAGACATTATTGTAAAGAACAAAGGTGAGAGTTGAGAAGTAAAGTGATGAAGATGAAGGGTTTCTTTCTAGAGGGATACCATAATAGGATGAAATAGAGTATGAAGAAGCAAGAGATGACTAATTAATATATGATTTTATGAGATCAAAGAGATAGATCAAGAGTTGCAGTTGATGATAGAAAGAATAAAGAAAGAAAACTAGGTTATTAGTTGTAGTATGAAGAAAAGAGTTAAGTAAGATAAAGACAAAACAAACAAATAAAAGGATAAGAAATTAAAAAAAAAAGAAAAAAGAAATACATCGAATTTGAATATTAGCTCAAGAAATCTAGGAAAAGAGGAAAATCAAAGAAGAAAACGAATTGGAAGAAAATAAAAAAGTTAAAAATTATAGATGGAGCTCAAATATTCCCACTTGGAAGTATGATGTAGGAGAGCATCAAACATGTACATAAAAAAGTTTGGTTTTAAAGTAATTTTGTTTTTAATTAGGTTTGCGAGGTCATTTTTAGTTGGTTTTAATAGGATCCAACCTATTTGGACCTCCCATAGTGATTAAGATGGTCATTTTGGGTTTTCCCTCCAAAATGCACTATTTGAATATTTGAATCCCTAGCTTAAGATTGAGGATTCAAATGTTAAGTGTGAAATATTGTAATGATGTAAAAGGACACCAAAGACCTTATGTGATGTAAATGGTGTGTTTTTTAACCCATTAAAGTAGGTTTCATATGTTGAGGTTAGATTCTACCATGGTTAGGAACTAAACTTGTTGTAACTACCTCTATTTTGGTCTATAAAAGGAGGTATTCGAATTGGGGAAGTTAGTTTTAGGGTTAGATGAATTTGAAAGATATTGAAGATAGGTGTGGAAGATCAAAAAAAGGATGAGTAGTATATATGATCTTAGGTACATTGATGTAGAGAAATTTAAAAAAAGCATATATTAAGTCATCAAGATGTTGATAAATTCATACAAGGTTCTTATTGTGTCTAACTTGGCTTATAATGCAAGAAAATGAATTAGTTACTACTGGGAAGGTACTAATACATCATAATACTATGAAATCACTGCTTCAGTCCATAATAACACTACCTTCACAAATATATCATGACCAAAGAATCCTCAATCTTACTTTTTTAGTCCAAACTGCCTTATGCTCTTCTTCTCTCTAGCCTTTAGACCAAATAAACAACTTTTACTTCTTTAGCCTCCTTCAGTGCTCTCAACTTCTTAGAATACCCTGATATAATTCCTCTATTCCTGCACTTCAAGACACTTTTAGCACCACTCAACAAATGATCTCAAAGAAAAAAAAACCCCACTCTTCATCCACCTTGGAAAAGTTGCCTAATATGCTTATGAGAGAAGGCTTTCATGCAACAACCTTGCACATAGGGTTCTAGAGATTTCCAGATAATATAATGAAATTCCTTGGACCACTTTCACCATCCCCAAATTTATTACAATGTTTGGGTTCTTGGATCCTTACATAGCTCCTCCTATAGAATTTTTTCAATTTTTTTTTGTTAGATAGCCTAATAGTCTGAGGAATTCCTCTGTTGGTTATAATTTTCTTTGCATGATTCTTCAAACTACAACTTAGGCTTTTCCTAATACCCATTTGAGGATTCTTAAAGACTGTGACGTTTCATCATCAAATTCCAAGTGTATCTCCCACTCCCTTTGTAACTGCACCCCTAAAATTAGGCCTTAGACTTTGTTTTAGGAACTTCTCCTAGACTGTCATAAAAATAAGAAGCTTGAACCCTTAAACTTCCAAAATTTCTTCAAAATCCTTTCCTAGGACTCCATATCATGATGTATTGAAAAATTTAAAGAAAAATTCAATGATTTGATGCTTATAAACTCGTTCCCTAGCAAAAACTTAACTGTAACCTATAGTTCAACACGATAATGTTATTTTGACTTTAACTTACCTCAATGGTGGATTTAAGGGTCAATATTTTGAGTCAAGCTCTGTTTCTAAGGGATTCCAAAACTTTCCTTTCCAGTAGTTCTTCATCCTTTACTAACTTCAACTTTCTCCTTTTCCCCGAGTTTATACAGTGCATGTCAAGGTTTATACTGAAAACTATGGTGTCTAACGAAGGATTACTTTTTCTCTAGATTTATCCAGTTTCTATGGACTCCAATAAATAATAAATGTTCATGCCTCTATGTTACACCTATTAATATTGATAGTAACGGAGTTTCTATGCACTTCATTATAAAATTTCACTAAGGACCACTGGCTTTACTTCCTTGATCACGGATCACAAAAATTTAAGGGATATTGATAGTCTACATGTACACATTCCTCCAACATAAGATCATCAAAGACAACACCCTCTCGACATATTCATATTATTATCTACCCAAACTATTTTTCTTTCTTTCTTTCATAGTTTAGTAATGGACTGATCTTTTTTCATCCACTCCTTTCCACAAAGCTTCCACATGATTCACACATCAAACTAACATTAGAGGCACTAAAGAATTCAATACTACAAGCACATAATCACCTTAGGAGTGGTGAATTCCCCTTTCTCCATAAGACCCAATCTTGGATCGTGTGCATACTTACCTTTTCATACCATCTCAGGACTATACAAGTAATGCAAAACATGGAGCCACGCACACACGCAGACACGCGTGCACACACAACACAGACACTCATCTAGATGGAATGAAAAGATTTAGTTACATTTTTGAAATTTATAGTATTTTCCCAAACTTATAACTAAATGAGACATCTAGACCTCTTAGTCACATGTGTAGTTTTAGGCTTAACATCAAATCTCTTAGTTATAAGCTCAAACATTTTACTTTCTAACTCTTATTATGACTACTAGACCCTAAAGAGGACCTAAGAAACTCATATAATACCTCTCTTCATCATTTTCATGGTTTACAAGCTCAAGGATCTCTTTAAAACATTACAACAAGCCAAAAATGGACCAAATATTCAAATAATATTTTTGGAGGGAAAATGCTCCATTTGAATTTTGAAAAATCCAAAACACCAACTACACCTAAACCTAATTGATATCTAATAACCTCTAGAACTCAACTAACATACCTAGAAAACCAAAATTGATGTCTTCATGACTTATTCATATACATGGAGTGATGCTCTTGCATCATACTCCAGGGGTAGGAAATATTGCATTCCACAGCTCTATTTTCTTCTTCTTTCTTCTTCAAATTTCTTTGCATCTTCAACTCTTTGACTGATATGATCTTTACCATTCAACTTCCTTTATCCTTCATTTCTTCTATATTGAGCTTTGTATGGTCTTCATTTTTAGTTCATCTTCATTGATGAGGTATTGGTTCTTCATAATAATTTTTCCTCTTTATTCTTCTCTTCAACTGTCACATCTTCCTCTTGATCTTTTTAGTTGCTTGCCAACTCTTACTTGTTTAATCTCTATTTCATCCTCTTCATATGCCTCTTTCTTTTGCTACACATCTTGTTAGTCTATCTCTTTCTTCTCTATCTTTGAAATTTCTTCTTCCATCTTCTTTCTTTGAGCTTATAACTAGTATTCTCTTCTCCATCCTGAAACTGATATCCAAATCCCTTTCACATGGTTTCACTATGTTTATAACATGATCCAAAGTTGTTATCTCTTCTTGCAATTTCTCCCAACTCTCATACACAAATTCACTCTCTTGTTCACTTATCTCTTCTTGTTTATTGGATTATATTCTTCTTGACTTTCCACCTTCTACCTCAAGCTCATTCTTTGTACCTGCAAACACACATCTGCACACATTGTTAGATTCAAAAATTTGAGGCTTTACTTCCCCTATAAGTTCTTCCCTTCTTGCCATCACTTCAATTTTTTCCCTCTTGAACTTTGCTTCCTCTATTTCTTCATACCAATTGTCCTCATCATGCTCATCCATCTCAAGAGAAGCCAAAAATGCTTCTATCACTTCTTCTTCTTCACTCTTATCCTCTATCAACACCATCTCTTTAATCACTTCCTCTTCTTGCTTACTCATTCTCTTTTCCATCTATTTAAGTCTTCTTTCTTCTTGTCTTATCCTTGTCTTCAACTGCTTTCTTTTCCTTTTCTCCACAAGCGATTTAACTGGCCACTTGACTCTCTTCTTCATCACCACCCCTGTTTCGTGTCCTTGTTCTTCTTTCTCTTTTTAGGAGCACCATCATATGTTCTACCTCTTGCTTCAACTCTGTGATCTCCTGCTATGAAACCACATCTCTTTTTCTTTTCTTCCTCTTTTTTTCCTTTTCCTCTCTCTTTCTTCTCTCTCTCTCTTTCTTTCCTCATTTTTACTTCCTCTATCAATCCCTGAATCACCTCTACTACTGGTTCCTCTTCCTCTTCACCATCATTCAAGTTTGATTCATGAGGCCTAATAGCCTTCAACTCTCTTTCTCTACATGTTTTCCTTATTTCCATCATCTTTGTTATTTTTCTCATATTTTCTTGTTCCCTTATCCTCTCTTGCACTTTATTTAACCTAGCCTCTTCTCTCTCTTCTATTGACTTCTTCATCCATTGTGGCATCCTGTACCCATGGTCAATGCCTAGTTTCACACTCTTCTCTTCACTCATCTTCACTATCACTCCCACTACACACACTCAAACAACACTGTTAGAAAAAACAAAAAAAATTCAATTCAATATCAAAACCAAATCAAAACACAATTTCTAATACCAAATATGCACCCAAAAGACATAACAATCAGAGAATATTCACTTTATCAAAAGATTCAAACAAGTTATTCACATTTACTCTACTCTTAGGGATAAACATAAGATTATGTTAGCTTACAACTGTGCAATATTGACTTGATCTTCTAATTGGGTTTGAAATTATCTATTTTTTACTTATAATTTTTTAATACATTATCATACCCTAAACATGGATTACTCTATCAATAGAGACCTTGTATGAACTATGATGACAAAGAATCCACAATATCACCTTTGTTTATAAAAGTAGCCAAACTACGTCCTTGTTCTTCTTTCTTGAATTTAGACCTAAGAATTGTAATTTTAGTATCAGTCATTATCTACTACTTGTATTTTGGTGTGTTCCCTACTCATGCTATACATCAAAAATCCATAGTTATCATAGTTAAACTACAAATTGATACAAGACCCAAATTTCCTTTAGTCTCTTACTAAAGAAAGAGTGGATTCTCAAGGCTATTCAAAAAATTCTTGAGTTTTGGACAATATTACCCTATTTTCATACAAGAAGGTTAGATCACACACAAAATATTAACCAAGATAACCAATCACACTAATCTCTCACTATTATTACTGCCTTCAATGGTTCCCAAATTTGTTACAATCCTCATACAATTCTATAGGTTTCTAAAACCTTTGGGAGAGATTAATTTGGACTCTTACAACACCCCTGAAGTGCAACTCTAACTAGCTTTTGCTCCTTGGGACATTGTCCTTTTTAGCTTAACTTTTATCTATAGGATCTTAAAAAAACTAGGTCTAGAACAACACTCTGCTAGTCATATACTTAAGTAAGGAATGATTTATGGTTCTATATGATTTTTATGAAATTTAAGATTCATATTCCAAGTATCTCTCACTTTCTTTGTAAAACCCTTATCTAATTAGCTTTTGACATGTTTTTCCCAGGACCTTTGCTAGACTGTCCAAGAATATATGAATTTTAACCCAATAAAATTCCAAAATTTATTCCAAAATCATTTCTAGTGACCTTTTCCATCCAAGATGAATTACTACCAAGTTTCAAGTAAAAATTACCTTGAATTTGATGCTTCAACACCCATGCCCTAGAAGTCCCTAGACTGTAGCACTTACAATTAAGCCCGAGAAGAAATATTTGTTTATAAAATATCTAACATTTGATTCAAAGCCTAAAATTTTGACAAGAGGGCTATTTCAATACCATGAAAAATATATTCTCTTACCATTAGCTCTTGATATCTCCCCATGAAAATCTTCAACTTACCTCCTTTTCCAAGTTGATGTTGTGCACAGGGTTTTGATCAAGGAATTACTTAAGCAATAGGTTTTATACATTTCTGATGACCCAATCATTAAAGGTACATGGATTATACTTGTTACACCTTTGAAAATGAGAGAGTCTTCCTAATCATTCTATATAAAATTTAAACTTAATGATCCTAGACCATCCTTCTTTGATGAGAGATCACAAAATTTTCAGGATACTCAGGATTAGTCATATGAACACATGTCCCTAATGTAAGTTCTTAAGGTAAATAACACTCTAAGTCACTAAAGTAATTCCAATCAATAATTTACTTATTTCTTATCACTTTAGTGGTGACATGTATTGATCACAATCATCCATCCTTCCTTACTCATGAGATTCAAGTGTAATTCCTAACACTATCAAATTACTTACATGCATTGAAACCCTCAATTTACATTTGATCAAGCTCCAACATATGTCTTGCTTTAATGCACATCTCTAAGTATTGTACAAATCATGCAAAATAGAGATATTCATTACACAAATACATATATATGATATTATCTTACCAAAATCAATGTAAAGACACTCAAATGACTTGTTATAGAGCATAAGATTAAGATTACATTCTTACAAACATAGCAAGAACACATTACATTAATTATAAGTCAAAAAATGTCAAAAATAAAAAATTGAGTTTTCCCTTCAATACTTCTTCTTGAAACCTTCACATTTTGGGATTCTATCTAGATAGAATGAGGAATACAATTATATTTTTGAAATTTATAGTCTTTTCCTCATCTTCTAACTAAATGATACATCTATACTTCTTGGTCACATGAGTGGTTTTAGGCTTAGCATCAAATATCCTAGTTATAAGCTCAAACCTTTTACTTTCTAACTCTTATTATGACTAATGGACCTTAAAGAGGACCTATGACACTCATATCATACCTGACTCGATCCTTTTAATGGTTTACAAGCTTTTATTTAAGGCCAAAACACAGAGTAAAAAACCTGATTGACATCTAATAACATCTAGAAATCAACTAACATACCTAGCAAACAAAAATTTATGTCTTCATGACTTATTCATACATATGGAGTGATGCTTCTGCACTAGGGATTATATCGTACTATAAGTTATTGTTGAATAAAGCTTTAAGAATATTGAACATATGAATAATGATGAAGAGCACATGTGTCTTATTTTTCTTGAGATATGTATGCTTTGAAAATATTAATTTAGTTGTATTTTGAATGATAGTATTGATAGAATGATAGGGTTTATTTTCATGGAATAAGATTACGGGATAAGGGGAACATGTTTTCATAAAAGTTTGTATTTTAGATGATTTGACATGAATATGTAGGCTATGGATAGAATAGTAGGATAATATCAATTAGAGAAACATAGAACTAAGTTTTTAAAATCTTAAGGAGAGATCAACATTATTCATGCAAGAGGAGGTAAGTAGATTGAGTTAGTATTTTGATTGTTTGATATGATTCAAAGGTTGAAGAAGTGGTATAAGGAATTGTGGAAAATTGATAATATTTTAAGTATGTATAAGCACTAATAAAGGAATATATATGGATATTTAAAGGTTGCAATAATGGTTATGAAATTATTTCAACAGAAAAAGGTCAAACAATAGTGAACCCAACTAGCACAATCTATCCAATACTGTTAAAACTACATTTGGAAGAATCTAAGCAGAGTAGAGAGTAAAAAAATATTTAAGGTCATTAAATAAGGATGATATGACCCTTTAGAAGTAATTTAAGCTTGAGAAGGTTTAAAACCAACGTAATAAAAATAAACCTTATATACTTAGTCTCAGGTCTATGACACCTTGTCTTAGGATTTGTAGGTAACAAATAAACATAACCTGGATTCTAACTAGTGGAAATGAATTGCACATTATGATCAGGTGGAAGGATGTTTAATAAAGGTTTTAATACATTTTTAGAAGAAATTTTAAGGGTTTGAGGGCAATAATACTAAAAGCATAGTCATACCCTATCTCAATAACAGTCTACAAGCTAGATTTGATGGGTAATTGTTCTAGAAACCAATTTCATGAAGAAATAACTAATAAGGAGGTATAACATGATGTATTATAGGTGTTTATGGTTTTTTGGAGTTAAGGATTCATTCTAGGAACCCATAAAACAAAATTTATCATGTACAAAGTCCTCAAACTAGCCATAATGCTTAATATAATCATTTGATGCAATAGTGAAAATGATGTACTTAAGTTGATTAAATGGGTGTGAGAGACACATAAATAATGTACAATGAAATTTAAGGCTTTGGAATTGAGTTTAGTAATTGAAAATTTAAGATAACACCTCTCGGGCATGTGTAAACCCTGTACTAGGGTTTAAGGAAGATAATTCCATAGAATGAGTTTTAAATAATATTGAGTCTTTAATTTGAATTTGTAATCCTTTTTAGGGAGTATTAATTATTTCTAGTTGGTCTTGTGTCTTTTGGCATATGGGAGATACCATTTTTCCTAAAAACTCAACAAATCAGGGCTAAGAGACCTAATTGAGAACAATAATAGGTGAAATGAAGAGAAAAAAAGTAAATGTTAGGATCTAAAAATTAGTGGAGAGAAAGAAATCAAGAAAGAGTATTTAAAAAGGTTTATGGTTTGTCTAGGAACCCTATGGATATCTTATAAAAATAACACTTGTACAAAAACAAGGCTAGTAGAAGGTCGATATAGGTGTGAAGGGGAAAACATAGATTTTCTAAGTTCCTTTGGTTGCAAATGTATTTATGGATGATTGATTGTGATGAATTGTATAACAGAGATGATGGAGTGATTATTGAATAAATGGTGATAGGTAGTGAATGAAAGGGATATCAATAAAAAGTTTCAAGGAGTCATTTTTTACAAGTATTGTGATTGTGAAACTTGTAGTGAATTTACATGATTGGTTATTAAGTGAGCCTAAATTGTGTTTTTTGAGGTGATTTTGTTATGGTGTGCATCAATTTTTTTTATTTGAATTCTTCGAGATAAGAATTATTTTCAAACCACCTATTGATAACATGTTGGTGATATATAAATATTCTCTTAACTTTCTCTTTGACTTCATTGAGCTCTGAAAGTATTACAAGTTTTATTGTTAAGAATTATGATCTAGTTCATGGGATAAGATATCAAGTGAGCATGGACTTGCTTAATTTATGTATACCAACATGAAATCAGATTTTCTAATGGAATTTTTAGGTATTATCCTATCAACCCATAGTGTTGTTATAACTTTGGTATGCCACTTCCTCTTGTGTTCTCGTTCGTGGTTCTCTTCACAATCCTCACAAGGTTCTTTTTTGAAGATTCAGAAAATCTATTTCCTTGAGGGAAATAGTTGGAAGATGTTTTCAGATACATGTCATACCTTAAGGAAATTTTAGTGTTTTTTCCCCACACACCGCCTTAACATTATCAATAATTAAAGTGTGGGGATATAAAACTTGTGAAAATTCCTTCAAGGAAGTCCAAAATAACATTTTCACTAGCCTATTTTAATGCGATACCTTCAACCATCATAGTGAAATAGTTAGTGGTAGTCAACAAACATTTATGGAAGGGCTTCCTTCTTATTCCTTCTGGTGAAAAAATAAACATTCACTGAAACCTTTTACCCACTTGAAAACATCTACAAATTGTGTAGGTTAGAAGTAACTAACCCTCACGATCTTAGTTTCGGTAGGTTGGGATATGAAGTGGCCTGTAGATAATCCTTCGTGGAATTCTATAAGCACTTTCCCAACATTCTTAGGTTCTAGACACATAAGTATCACCACATCCAAACTTCTCTTGAAGATATCTCCATCAATTAATTTTTATGGGGTGGCTTGTAACCTGAAGTGTCTCCTCTTATCCTTATCAAATCCTCTAAGAAACTCATCTACCTCTAAATACCTTGTCACATTTTGACAGTAGCTCGTTATAAAGGAGTACAACCATAGATAATTTGTACAATATTGTATTACTCCATATTATGACTCTTTATCTAGTTTAAATGTATTATGTGTTTCATTTCATATTTTTAGGTCATCCTCAATGAAATTTTTTAAGCTATTAAAATACCATATAAGAAAGTGAATTGCACTTCATAAATTTCACCTAACATTCTCATGAGATCCCATTACAAATATGAACACTAAAGAACTCAAGGATCTCCAAAATATCTCTAATTCCTTTTCACATCAGTTACAGTTAGAGTAGCCACCAAATATGTTTTAAGAAAACCAAGTTCAAGAGTACAAATTCCTCCATTTCTAGGCACTCAAAATTATTAGAGATATGTATTAGTAAGAGAAAGTCAATCCAAGTATTTTCAAAGGTATTCAAGGGATAAAATGGATAGTATAAGAATTTTATTTATGAAAAATCACATTACTATTGCATTTTGTACATTGTTCTACTTTATAGTTATCTCACTAAATCTGTGTCAAGAGGCATGAGGGAACACATATGGGGTAGATTTAGATATGTATGCAGACTTGCACCTATACTATGATAAATACACAATGGTTTCTCCCACATGAGGGGATTTAGTGTACCACTTGGATTGTTTTTGCGAGGGTTAGATTTCAAGGGTATTCCAACTTCACCCACAAATAAATTTATCCTTTTAGTTATATAATTCTTTTATGCAATTTACAGTAGGTATCTAGGGTTTCTACTTGTTGCAGGTTATCACAAGTGATGGTAAAGTTGTGAAATATCTATAAATATATAGTGAAATTCATTTATAAGAAATTTAAAGCTAGGTGAAGTTGTATAACAACACTATGCATATGTCAAGACCATATAAAAAAGTTAAGACAATACAAAACCATTTCAGGTCGCACAATACTTATAGAGTTCTACACTAGAGGAGTTTCTAAATCCATAATTAGAGGTAATTTATAAATCTAAAACAACCTTTTTCATCTATTTTATACAACCAAACAAACTGTATATCTCTCTATGGAGTTAAGTACTTATCCCTTTGTGTGTTTCAACAAATCGTAATATCATTCTAACATAGTTACAAGTATTAATTCTTTAGTATGAATCTGCATGGTTAATATTGATTACTAAATTTAGAATAATCATCCTATAAAATTATTTAAATTATACCCAATTCACTTCTTCCTACCCCAATAAGTAGGAAATGGTTAACATAACTACCTTCTAGGATAAATCATTATTTTTATAAGAAACATTTTAGTGCATGATAAGTAGGATAAGTTGACTTCTTGTGAGTAATATAATGTTTTATCGTAAATGAATGGGAAGTGTAATTAAAGAGAAAAAAAGTCTTGGGATAGGGATACAAATATATTAATAAGTCTCAAAATAGGTGCATAAGTTAAAGTTCATGGATTAAGTCAACACAAACATTATCAAGT
Organism: Taxus chinensis; assembly: GCA_019776745.2. Classification (NCBI taxonomy): domain Eukaryota; kingdom Viridiplantae; phylum Streptophyta; class Pinopsida; order Cupressales; family Taxaceae; genus Taxus; species Taxus chinensis. Next base: position 99,332 of record JAHRHJ020003480.1, on the reverse strand, counting down.
GATAAATTACCAAATTTACGTGTCTACAATCTAGTGATAATGTAGATGAAACAAATAAAAACATGAAAAGGACTAGTATGTGTATACATGTGTAGGGGTATATTATACCTTATGCATATATGCATAATTGAAACATACATGAGTAGTGTCGAATATGACATTTATGTATGTGAAATATCTAATATAATTTGTGTGTGGGTGCACACACACATGGCGTGCAAGTTGACACACACATGCATGCATGTACACGCACATATGTGCAAACATAGTCTATGAATTTTCATTTTGAATACAATTGTATACTTTTTGGTGATAAATGAAATGATACATAGAAAACAAGAATTCATATATTATTATATATACATTATTTATGGTTTATGAATTCTCATTTTGAAAATGATTATACAATTCATGAAGATAGATAGAATGAGACATGGATAACATGATAGATAATAGTATTATCAATTCCATATAATATAAATGTACATATTGTTTAAAACCCAATTCTATATCACCCTTTTTTGTAACACCTTGATGACATATTGGAGGCATGCCTTTGTTTTGATACATCATGCTAAATGGATTTCGTTTTCTTAACAAAATGATAATTTTACTAAATGTAGACATATTTTAGATTAAGTGCTAAAAAAAATCATGTTATTGAAATCAATACCATACATATTGGAATAAATAACTATAATTTTGGAATCTAATTTAGGGAATATTGGAACTTGTTTAGGAAAAACATGGAATCCAATTCTTAAAATATGGACTCCATTTTATTATATATTGGAATCCAATACAAGAAAATTGACCTCAAAGTGAATTCAAACATACCCATAATGCTATAAAAGGAAAAATCATCAATGCATGTCATATGCTCTAAGATGTTAAGTGAGAATATTTTTAAAATAGTTATTTAAGACATATATGTCAACAAATTTTCACTTCACATGTATGATTTATTTAAAATTACAAAAACAACTTATAACTACCCACTGCAAGCTCTGAAAAGTATTAAATTTGGAAGAGATGGTGGCATAAATAAATAATTAATTTCAATTTAAATGAAAAAATAAAAAACTCCTTTATAGTATTGTTAAATATATACTTTACTTGCAATTGAAATAAAATTTAAACATTATGAGATCAATGTAGAATCAATGTTAATTTATTTTTACTAACAATAACAACAACTTATACTACATGAATAGTATATTAAGAGCTAATGACTGTTAGCTCTGAAAGTTATTGAATTTAGAAGAGATGGTGCCTAAAAAATGATCCGCACATATATACAAAAAGTAAATATAAAAAAATTCTTGTAATTAAATTATGAAAAGCATATATGTTTAATCTCATTTCATTACTTTAATTATATTTTGAACATTGTTCATGTATTGCGATGGTTACAAAATTTTCTATAAACATCCTATCAGGGATGTGTCTTTATCACTGATGTGTTAATTAAATGTATTTATGACTTTATAGTTCCCCTCTTCATTGTAAATATATTTAAATACAAGATCATAAAAAATAGTATTCTTAAAATTGTAATCCCCATTAAACCAATCCCATACAATGCCCAATACTATATAAACTATTCTTAGATTCCCTAAGACATTATAGTCCACACATTTAAGCTCCATAAAATATTCTTATGTATATATGAAATCAAATCCATTAACATCTAATTCAGTTATTTGGCATAACGTCAACATTATATAATCCACATTCGAATTTCTCATAGATTTCCAAAGAGAAATCTTAAATCAGGTTAAACAATGGTGTAAGAATTAATTTACATCCAAATTTTGAAAAATATTTGTTTCTCAGTTGAAAACTCCATGGGGTTTTAACTTATTCTCTGATATATATTCATCATGCATATATGATAAAGAACACCATTTATATCAAATATTATCAATTCTCTATTTTGAACATTGGTATATATAAATGTAAAAAATGTATGAATTGTTAGTATATGGATAATAAAATAAAATAACACAATCTTGATTTTTACTAAAATAAACCAAAATTTTAATCTATTTTGTTATGATCAACACACACCACACTCAATAAATTAAAAAATATGAATCAAACCCATCATGTTCATTATTCAATAGAGAGAAGTTTAATTTTTTTTGTCCATTTCTACGATTTTTATTTCCTTGTCATTCACCAATCATGAATTTAAACATTTTCAATGACCTACACATGTTATTGTGTTTCCCCACATGATTCCATCAAAAACTTAATTGAGTATACTTAAATTTATCATTTTTATTTGTTCCATCAAATTCCTAACATGGAGGAGTCTTGAGAGTAATATATGTAGTAACCAAAAAAGAGATACATATCTTTATCATCGATCAAAAAAATAAAGTTTCCACCACATATATCATCATCTGTATCTCTAATATTTTTTGGGTTATACATGTGGAAATTTTATCTTTTCCCCATCCCCAAATGAACTTGAAGCAAATATTTCATAAAAAATCCAAATTTGTTTGTGGAACTATATTGCTAAAGTCTTGAATCTAGACATGTTAACCACAAGAAAAAGGTAAACATATTATTTTTAATTATTTTCAACTCAACACTAAATTCTCATTCAAATTATTTATAATGTGAGTAAAATACTATAATTTATTTTGAGGTGCAATGTCACTAATTCTAGAAACTCCAAATAGTAATATTTTAACTCCTAAAACCAATAATTTTTTATGCTTGCCAACTTCATCTATACAATAGTTTATAAAAACATTAATAATATAGTTAATAAAAAGTTTAAAGTGAAAAATATTATAAAGAAAAACATTTAATATTAAACTAAATTTGTATCATCTAATAATAATATGCTTAAACAAATTAATATATGTATGTTTAAACAAATACCTTAACCATAATATCTTTATTATCTTATTTCGATAATTTTTTTAAAAAAATATATTCAAAATTGGGAGTTACATAAATTTTCACAAAATAAATAGAAATTACATCTATGCATTATTAATGTTAGGGAAAATATTATGAATATAGTTTTTTTTCCTAACTTTCTACATATTGTGTAATCATAATGTTAATAGAACTTATTAGTGTTATGTTGTTGTACAAACCTTGCATCAACCACACATAATTGGAATTTTCCATATAAATACATTTATTATCTATGATAAATCTCTCATAAGATTTTACTTTATGCGAAATAGTTAGATATATTGTGTATGAAAAGCTATACAAAATGTATTCTCTACCACACACTTATTGTACATATATTTTATTACAACACCATCTTGGATATGAAAATTTTATTTTCCCCATGTGAGAATTGGATTCTACCCAACAACAAAACTTGTATACATGTTTTATGTAAGTTTCTCTACATAATTAGATGCAATTTAATATGAAAAAAATGCCAAATCAAATATAAGAGAATTTGGCCTTAGAAAATTAGCCAAATGTCATCTCACGTTGATGGTATCCTTGTTGAACTTGAAAGACATTTCTTTATGGGATTTTTTTTTTGTAAAGAAAACCCTTAAAATATAATCTATAATAAAATATTTCTTCCTTCTAGTTGAAAAAATTTATATACTTTTGATTTTAAACAACTTGAAATAATTGAAAAAATATATATTTACTTTCATAAAAAAATACCTATGGAATGATGTACATTTCTATTAGTTTTTTGGATGCCAATGTTCCCTTCAAAATTTTGATGTACACAATCATTTATTCCTTTCATTGTTTTAAATGATCGATTGTAAACCTATTAACAAACTATAAATTTATACAAAAAATTTGGAATTTTTTTTGGCATGAGCTTATTTTTTAAAAACATGAGATAAATCTAGAGGCGTTTCCACAAAACCCATATCACTGATATTATATATTTTTTCGAATTGGAAATATGATAATAATAATTAAGTTTCACTACATAGATAAATACAAAAATAGTCTAAACATTACTAGGTAAATAAAAAAATGAACGTACAAATAATACTTCCAATACCAGAACTTGTTTCAGTCGTTGTGCTCAATGCATTGGTGTCATTTACCGTAGGGGTGGAAAATTGTACATGATCTGCACATTATTCATAGTTTTAGTTTCTATAACGTTTTTGGGTATGAATATGATGACCTACAATTTTCATGGAATGTTTTTACTAACCCTTATAACATCTCTATAAAAATTTAATTCCTAACTCTTTTGAAATCTCTTACAATACTCATTTTATCAGTCAGTTTTATGTATTCTTAGTTCAAAACCTTATTGTGAAAACCATGCCTCATAAAACTTCCTTATGTCTGAAAATCACTTGTACATTATAATATTCATTAATTATATGTGTATTAACATTAATCAATACAAAAAGGTAGAAAAACTTACTCATGATACATGATCAAGCAACATATAACCTTTCATGAAACATTCATACAGAAATATGTCTTCTTTCATTACACAAACACATATGCATACTCCTTGAGCCATCTAAGGCTCCTCCACATGTACCTCCACTCCAAATTTCTCTTCTACAATGCCTAACTAACTCCATAATTCATATTTTCCTTTATATGTTAATGGCTTCCAAGTAGTTTCTCAACTTACCCTAACCTAGCTAAGGTAAAGCTATCTATGATTTAGGTAACCCTTACCTCAAGAGTTTACATCTTCATTTCTCCTCTTATAAGGTCTTAAATGACATTTTCACAATATATAATCACATTATTTTTCAATATTACACCTTCTAAACTAGACTTCCAAATTTAAATTTCAAATACTCTATTTTTCAGGAAAAATTCAAAATAACTCATCCAACACACAAGGAGAGTCTTGAAAGACTAAGGAGGAGTTAAAATACACCCCTTACTTATACAAAAATTTATTGCTTTCATAGTGATGCTCCAACATCAAAAGAGTTCATTGTTTTCATATAAAACGACATAGGAGGCTGGATGGTTTAGGAGGTTGTTGAAGAACTCAAACTATTAAAAATATATTCAATAGACCCTATTGCATACTCTCTTAACACAACATTAAACTCTCCTTCATATTTTCCTTAGCTCATGTTCACCTAGGTACTTTATTTACCTTTATTGTATTTATCCTCACCCACTTATGTGTGTGGATATTTCTTTTATCTTATTTAGATATTAGGAGATATTATCTAGTTGTTAGGTATAGTTCTTTCCTTGATCTATGGTATTGACTAGATCCTTGATGTCTAGTTCTCTCCTAAATCTATGGTCTTGACTAGTTCTTTGATGACTAGTTATTTCCTTGATTTATGGCTTGATCTACGACCTTGACTAGTTCTTAGATTGTTATTCCTTGCCTATTTAAGCAAGGCCCATTCTCAATGTATTGCATTGAGTTCCATAATAATATATGATATTGCTTCTCATTTATTTGCAAAGGTTTTATGTAAAGTTATTCTAGTGAATTGCTTTCATCTTATTGATCATGGTGTTTGATTAGCATCTGTGTTCTTGGCTTGGTACAATCTGGTTATCATTCCTTTCATGGTATCAGAGCTGGAGATTGTTGTTGACATCCGTCTGTAAGTTTTATTTTGCAAATAAATTCATTTGTATATTCATATATTTGGGATTTGGTCATATTTTTTTTTTGCATGCATTTTTATGGAAAAAACAGGCAACCATTGGATCCTGAAGGTGGGAAAACCCTAAGATCGACTGTAAACTCGGCCATTTCTGGAGGCAGTCATTTTTTTTGGTTTTTTATTGTTGCAGAGAAGCACACTGGAGGTTGCCTCAGGATTCGAGCCAAGAAAAGAAAATGTGGGATTTTTTTTTGGGTCTCATTTTTTTTTGAGATCTACAAGATAGAGTAATTTTTTTTCTGTTGCGTGTATCTATCTCGGTTTGCAGGAAGGTTTTCGGATCTTTCCTTTTTTGGCAGGGGTCCATATGCTGTGCACATTTTTACTATTTCGGGCCATAGGTTGCTATTTTTCCTAAAGGTACTAGTAGGTGCTTAACTTCATAACCCTTTAATTGATTCGTTTAGTGTGGTGAAGGTGGTGAAGGAACAACAATTTATTTTGTTTTAGTGGCAACTAAAATAAATAATAGAGCAAAATATTAAAAAGCTTGTAACTTTTGATCGGTAACTCGGTTTTGAGTGCCATTTTTTGCAAAAGTGCTTGTTTTTTCATGCTCTTTCCATTGGAGTTATTTATTTTGAGACTTGCACTATAATTATAAAGTGCCAAATATGGAGGAGTGTTGTAATCAATTGTGGATGCAATTTCGGCTGAGCCCGACGTCCTAAATTTTTGGGAGTTGCAGTTTGTACCTATCATGGATTCTGAGAATGATATGCTTTTCTCTGAAGTATGTGGACTTCAAGAGGATATTGTAAAATTTGTGGAAGAAAATAGATCACTCAAGAAGTGAAATTCTCTTCTACAATCACTCATTCATGATAAGGATACAATAATACACTCCCTGCAGAACAAACTTGCTAGCCTACAACATCACCATCATATTGTGGACAACCATATCCATGCTCCTAGTCCACTTGCAGTTGTTTCTCTTGTACCCACTGACATTGATCTGCCAGTCTTTGAGCCTGAACCTACTTTTGATGCTTCTAAACCTATGAGGCTTGTTACTGCATGCTCTTCCACATCTGTGCCTATTACAGTACCACATGTTGTGTATCCTACTTCTGCTCAGCTGCATGGATTTTTTGAGAAGCTTACCACTACATTCAGTTCTCGCATGCTCAGTTCTATGGGTCTCACTAGTAGAGTCATTGGCAGACATTCACAGGGTATTGTTTCCTCGATTCCACATGTTAAGTGGAATTCTCATCATGACATTGGTTTTCGAGCAAGATACTTCATTGGGATCACACATTGACAGAGCTCCTTTTTTTGTTCACTCGACTCTTTCTGAGGATCATGAGCAACACATGAGTTCTGCACCTTCACTCAGGCTTGAGAAACCTGAGATTTCAGTTGTCAGACATGATCAACCTGACACACATTCTGATGTTCTTTTGCATGCACCCATTGTGCATTTTGCACCAAGTCATATGCAGGCATCTTCTTCATCCATCTGTGTTGATTTGGGGTGGATATCTGATCACTCATGGCGGTGACATAGGCATTCATTGAGAGGACTCTACAGGCATGGCTCCTCCACCATTCAGCCTCTTGCTCCACTTTCTATACCTTATGCATTGTGATGCTTCTTGTTTTGAGCATTTTTCTTTAGCAGGTGTAGTGTATCTCTCTTGTTTGTTGAGAGATTTTGTATCTGTATTTTCGACACTTTTGGCATGTTGACAGTATCTCTTATGGGGGATCTATTCTGGTGCATTCCAGTGTTAGTTTTTCAGTGTTCGAGTAGTTGTTTTGACAACTCATACAGATTTGTAGCATCACTCCACCCATTCAGCAGTATGGGAGGGTGTGGTGTTGATCCTGCTTCTTCAGGTTTTGTGTCCTTGCCTTGTTACCTTGGCTTTTCTTGGATCGTGACACTCTAGATTTTGTGTCCTTGCCTTGTTGCTTTGGTTATTGTTCTTGGATCGTGGCACACCTATTTGCAGCAGTTGATCGAATTATGTTTGGTGTTTTTTTTTTGCACTTTTGACATCACTCTGTTGACAGTCTCCTTGTATGGAGCTATTCTGGTGAAACCCAGTGTCAGTTGTTTTTGAGTTTTGTGATCGAGCAGTGGATTTAGACCACAGTGCACACCAAACTTCTTCAGCATTGTATGATTTTTTTGAGCCGAGATTCTTGGGATGCCTTGGAGTGGGTCTTTACTCTCTTTACTTTGTTGTTACTGGTTTTGGGTACCTTGCGGTGTCCCTTTTTCCCAGTTATTGTACATGAGTACCTCATCAGGCCTAGTTGTCGGGACTCATACTGTGGACATGCCACTTCTATTTTGGCCCCTAGCTTCACTTGAGGGGGATGTTAGAGTAGGTATTTACCTTATCTCATGTTCACCTAGGTACTTTATTTACCTTTATTGTATTTATCCTCACCCACTTATGTGTGTGGATATTTCTTTTATCTTATTTAGATATTAGGAGATATTATCTAGTTGTTAGGTCTATAGACTTTCTTTCCTTGATCTATGGTATTGACTAGATCCTTGATGTCTAGTTCTCTCCTAAATCTATGGTCTTGACTAGTTCTTTGATGACTAGTTATTTCCTTGATTTATGGCTTGATCTACGACCTTGACTGGTTCTTAGATTGTTATTCCTTGCCTATTTAAGCAAGGCCCATTCTCAATGTATTGCATTGAGTTCCATAATAATATATGATATTGTTTCTCATTTGTTTGCAAAGGTTTTATGTAAAGTTATTCTGGTGAATTGCTTTCATCTTATTGATCATGGTGTTTGATTAGCATCTGTGTTCTTGGCTTGGTACAATCTGGTTATCGTTCCTTTCATGGTATCAGAGCTGGAGATTGTTGTTGACATCCATCTGTAAGTTTTATTTTGTAAATAAATTATTTGTATATTCATATATTTGGGATTTGGTCATATTTTGTTGTTGCATGTATTATCATTTTTATGCAAAACAAAGGCTTCCATTGGATCTAGAAGGTATGAAAACCCTAAGATCATCTATAAACTTGGCCATTTCTGGAGGCAGTCATTTTGTTTTGGTTTTTTATTGTTGTAGAGAAGCACACAGGTTTACCTCGGGATTCATCCACTTTTGAGAAAAAAATCGTTGGATTATTTTTCAAGTTTGTTGGATTTCTTGAGATCTGTACTGAGGTTTTTTCAGCTGTAGCGTAATCTTTTGTAGCTAGGTTTTTCGGTTTTCACTTTTTGGAATGATGTACATTGTAGATTTTCCAATTATTGTCACAATTTCTTTTAGGGGTCCACATTAGATTAACGCGAACTACCCTTAGAATTATATTGGTCATATGGTAGCCCTTGGTCATATGATCTGAGGGCTTAAAACTTGTGATTCCTACTAGTAGGTGCTTAACTTCAGCCCCCTTTAATTTTATTTGTGTGGTGAAGGCAACAACAATTTATTTTGTTTTAGTGGCAACTAAAATAAATAACAGAGCAAAATATTAAAAAGCTTGTAACTTTTGATCGGTAACTCGGTTTTGAGTGCCATTTTTTGCAAAAGTGCTTGTTTTTTCATGCTCTTTCCATTGGAAATATTTATTTTGAGACTTGCACTATAATTATAAAGTGCCAAATATGGAGGAGTGTTGTAATCAATTGTGGATGTAATTTCGGCTGAGCCCGACGTCCTAAATTTTTGGGAGTTGCAGTTTGTACCTATCATGGATTCTGAGAATGATATGCTTTTCTCTGAAGTATGTGGACTTCAAGAGGATATTGTAAAATTTGTGGAAGAAAATAGATCACTCAAGAAGTGAAATTCTCTTCTACAATCACTCATTCACGATAAGGATACAATAATACACTCCCTGCAGAACAAACTTGCTAGCCTACAACATCACCATCATATTGTGGACAACCATATCCATGCTCCTAGTCCACTTGCAGTTGTTGCTCTTGTACCCACTGACATTGATCTGCCAGTCTTTGAGCCTGAACCTACTTTTGATGCTTCTAAACCTATGAGGCTTGTTACTACATGCTCTTCCACATCTGTGCCTATTACAGTACCACATGTTGTGTATCCTACTTCTGCTCAGCTGCATGGATTTTTTGAGAAGCATACCACTGCATTCAGTTCTCGCATGCTCTGTTCTATGGGTCTCACTAGTGGAGTCATTGGCAGACATTCACAGGGTATTGTTTCCTCTATTCCACATGTTAAGTGGAATTCTCGTCATGACATTGGTTTTCGAGCAGATACTTCATTGGGATCACACATTGACAGAGCTCCTTTTTTTGTTCGCTCGACTCTTTCTGAGGATCATGAGCAACACATGAGTTCTGCACCTTCACTCAGGCTTGAGAAACCTGAGATTTCAGTTGTCAGACATGATCAACCTGACACACATTCTGATGTTCTTTTGCATGCACCCATTGTGCATTTTGCACCAAGTCATATGCAGGCATCTTCTTCATCCATCCGTGTTGATTTGGGGTGGATATCTGATCACTCATGGCGGTGACATAGGCATTCATTGAGAGGACTCTACAGGCATGGCTCCTCCACCATTCGGCCTCTTGCTCCACTTTCTATACCTTCTGCATTGTGATGCTTCTTGTTTTGAGCATTTTTCTTTAGCAGGTGTAGTGTATCTCTCTTGTTTGTTGAGAGATTTTGTATCTGTATTTTTAACACTTTTGGAATGTTGATAGTCTCTCTTGTGGGGGATCTATTCTGGTGAAGCCCAGTGTTAGTTTGTCAGTGTTCAAGTAGTTGTTTTGACAACTCATACAGATTTGTAGCATCACTCCACCCATTCAGCAGTATGGGAGGGTGTGGTGTTGATCCTGCTTCTTCAGGTTTCGTGTCCTTGCCTTGTTACCTTGGCTTTTCTTGGATCATGACACTCTAGATTTTGTGTCCTTGCCTTGTTGCTTTGGTTATTGTTCTTGGATCGTGGCACACCTATTTGCAGCAGTTGATCAAATTATGTTTGGTGTTTTTTTTTTGCACTTTCGACATCACTCCATTGACAGTCTCCTTGTATGGAGCTATTCTGGTGAAGCCCAGTGTCAGTTGTTTTTGAGTTTTGTGATCGAGCAGTGGATTCAGACCACAGTGCACACCAAACTTCTTCAGCATTGTATGATTTTTTGAGCCGAGCTTCTTGGGATGCCTTGGAGTGGGGTCTTTACTCTCTTTACTTTGTTGTTACTGGTTTTGGGTACCTTGCGGTGTCCCTTTTTTCCCAGTTATTGTACATGAGTACCTCATCAGGCCTAGTTGTCCGGGACTCATACTATGTGACATGCCACTTCTATTTTGGCCCCTAGCTTCACTTGAGGGGGGGTGTTAGAGTAGGTATTTACCTTAGCTCATGTTCACCTAGGTACTTTATTTACCTTTATTGTATTTATCCTCACCCACTTATGTGTGTGGATATTTCTTTTATCTTATTTAGATATTAGGAGATATTATCTAGTTGTTAGGTATAGTTCTTTCCTTGATCTATGGTATTGACTAGATTATTGATGTCTAGTTCTCTCCTAAATCTATGGTCTTGACTATTTCTTTGATGACTAGTTATTTTCTTAATTTATGGCTTGATCTATGACCTTGACTGGTTCTTAGATTGTTATTCCTTGCCTATTTAAGCAAGGCCCATTCTCAATGTATTGCATTGAGTTCCATAATAATATATGATATTGTTGCTCATTTGTTTGCAAAGGTTTTATGTAAAGTTATTCTGGTGAATTGCTTTCATCTTATTGATCGTGGTGTTTGATTAGCATCTGTGTTCTTGGCTTGGTATGATCTGGTTATCATTCCTTTCATGGTATCAGAGCTGCAGGAGATTGTTATTGACATCTGTCTGTAAGTTTTATTTTGCAAATAAATTCATTTGTATATTCATATATTTGGGATTTGGTCATATTTTGTTGCTGCATGCATTTTTATGCAAAACAGAGGCATCTATTCGATCCGAAAGGTGGGAAAACCCTAAGATCGAACTGTAAACTCGACCATTTCTAAGGAGTCATTTTTTGTGGTTTTGATTTATTGTTGTAGGGAAGCACACAGATCTGCCATGGGATTCGCGCCACAAAGAAAAAAAATCATGGATTATTTTTGGGTCTGTTGGATTTTTCAAGATCTGCATTTGGAGTATTTTCTGTTGCAACGTATCTTGCTCAGGTTTATTTGAGGAAGGTTTTTGTATCTTTCCTTTTTTGACAGGGGTCCACTGATGTTGTGCACGTTTTTTGCTATTTCAGGCAAATCCACAGGTTGCTATTTTCAGCAAATAAAGGTACTGTCCACCCTTAGTAATTTTTATTTGAAAACCTGTAGTAAGTTTGCAAACACCCAAAAATCCTTAGCCCTTGGTCATATGGTCATATGAGGGCTTAAAGCTTGTGTTTCCTCTAGTAGGTGCTTAACTTCAGCCCCCTTTAATTTTATTTATGTGGTGAAGGCAACAACATTTATTTTGTTTTAGTGGCAACTAAAATAAATAATAGAGCAAAATATTAAAAAGCTTGTAACTTTTGATCGGTAACTCAGTTTTGAGTGCCATTTTTTGTAAAAGTGCTTGTTTTTTCATGCTCTTTCCATTGGAAATATTTATTTTGAGACTTGCACTATAATTATAAAGTGCCAAATATGGAGGAGTGTTGTAATCAATTGTGGATGCAATTTTGGCTGAGCCCGACGTCCTAAATTTTTGGGAGTTGCAGTTTGTACCTATCATGGATTCTGAGAATGATATGCTTTTCTCTGAAGTATGTGGACTTCAAGAGGATATTGTAAAATTTGTGGAAGAAAATAGATCGCTCAAGAAGTGAAATTCTCTTCTACAATCACTCATTCACGATAAGGATACAATAATACACTCCCTGCAGAACAAACTTGCTAGCCTACAACATCACCATCATATTGTGGACAACCATATCCATGCTCCTAGTCCACTTGTAGTTGTTGCTCTTGTACCCACTGACATTGATCTGCCAGTCTTTGAGCTTGAACCTGCTTTTGATGCTTCTAAACCTATGAGGCTTGTTACTGCATGCTCTTCCACATCTGTGCCTATTACAGTACCACATGTTGTGTATCCTACTTCTGCTCAGCTGCATGGCTTTTTTGAGAAGCATACCACTGCATTCAGTTCTCGCATGCTCTATTCTATGGGTCTCACTAGTGGAGTCATTGGCAGACATTCACAGGGTATTGTTTCCTCTATTCCACATGTTAAGTGGAATTCTCGTCATGACATTGGTTTTCGAGCAGATACTTCATTGGGATCACACATTGACAGAGCTCCTTTTTTTGTTCACTCGACTCTTTCTGAGGATCATGAGCAACACATGAGTTCTGCACCTTCACTCAGGCTTGAGAAACCTGAGATTTCAGCTGTCAGACATGATCAACCTGACACACATTCTGATGTTCTTTTGCATGCACCCATTGTGCATTTTGCACCAAGTCATATGCAGGCATCTTCTTCATCCATCCGTGTTGATTTGGGGTGGATATCTGATCACTCGTGGCGGTGACATAGGCATTCATTGAGAGGACTCTACAGGCATGGCTCCTCCACCATTCGCCTCTTGCTCCACTTTCTATACAGTCTGCATTGTGATGATTCTTGTTTTGAGCATTTTTCTTTAGCAGTTGTAGTGTATCTCTCTTGTTTGTTGAGAGATTTTGTATCTGTATTTTCGACACTTTTGGCATGTTGACAGTATCTCTTGTGGGGGATCTATTCTGGTGAATTCCCAGTGTTAGTTTTTCAGTGTTCAAGTAGTTGTTTTGACAACTCATACAGATTTGTAGCATCACTCCACCCATTCAGCAGTATGGGAGGGTGTGGTGTTGATCCTGCTTCTTCAGGTTTCGTGTCCTTGCCTTGTTACCTTGGCTTTTCTTGGATCGTGACACTCTAGAGTTTGTGTCCTTGCCTTGTTGCTTTGGTTATTGTTCTTGGATCGTGGCACACCTATTTGCAGCAGTTGATCGAATTATGTTTGGTGTTTTTTTTTTGCACTTTCGACATCACTCCATTGACAGTCTCCTTGTATGGAGCTATTCTGGTGAAACCCAGTGTCAGTTGTTTTTGAGTTTTGTGATCGAGCAGTGGATTCAGACCACAGTGCACACCAAAATTCTTCAGCATTGTACGAGTTTTTTGAGCCGAGCTTCTTGGGATGCCTTGGAGCGGGTCTTTACTCTCTTTACTTTGTTGTTACTGGTTTTGGGTACCTTGCGGTGTCCCTTTTTTCCCAGTTATTGTACATGAGTACCTCATCAGGCCTAGTTGTCAGGACTCATACTGTGGACATGCCACTTCTATTTTGGCCCCTAGCTTCACTTGAGGGGGGGTGTTAGAGTAGGTATTTACCTTAGCTCATGTTCACCTAGGTACTTTATTTACCTTTATTGTATTTATCCTCACCCACTTATGTGTGTGGATATTTCTTTTATCTTATTTAGATATTAGGAGATATTATCTAGTTGTTAGGTATAGTTCTTTCCTTGATCTATGGTATTGACTAGATCCTTGATGTCTAGTTCTCTCCTAAATCTATGGTCTTGACTAGTTCTTTGATGACTAGTTATTTCCTTGATTTATGGCTTGATCTACGACCTTGACTGGTTCTTAGATTGTTATTCCTTGCCTATTTAAGCAAGGCCCATTCTCAATGTATTGCATTGAGTTCCATAATAATATATGATATTGTTTCTCATTTGTTTGCAAAGGTTTTATGTAAAGTTATTCTGGTGAATTGTTGTCATCTTATTGATCGTGGTGTTTGATTAGCATCTGTGTTCTTGGCTTGGTACGATCTGGTTATCGTTCACTTCTATTTTAGTTCAAATTGGAAACATTCTTCGTCAATGGCAAAACAAATTTTGATCCTGATAACTTGTTTTTTAATGTAATACTCCCATTTGGGTTAGTTCCTTCCCATATCTGCCTCTCTAATTTTAGGAGTAGGAGATATTGATAAGTATTGTTACATGGCCATTTTTTTTATCTTATAACTTATGTCCTTGTCACTAAATCAGGTGACTTTAACTCATTTTAGATTCTATGTCCATGCACTAAGTTTATTTGACTCTTTGAAATTCCATATTTTATGGATTCCTTTCATTCTAGAAAACTTTGGATTAAATTTTTCATCCAAAAGAATGAGTACAAGGCTTTCATGCCTAGGTGTAAATGGTCATGCACATGAGTTGGGAAGTATGAGGACCATGTTATCCAGTGAAAGACATTTTTGAACAAATTAAATAGGTCGATTTTTAGCACATCCATCTATTGCAAATCCTTCTCCAAAACATACAGAAGTAATCACGAAGGAATAATGATTTCATTGATGATTTGATAATTGAAACTATCAATGATGATGAAAATTATCATACAAACTAGAAGACATCCCATTGAATAACTTGAAACTACATCACTAGATTTTACTTTCTACATGGTGATAGGACATTGTAACCTAAAATGTTGAAGGTAAACTTGGAATAAACAAAAATAAATTCAACCATGGAAAATACTCAAGGGACCCGAGTTTTAGTAGAAAGAGAAAGTCAGAATCATGGGAGCTTGGCGAATGCAGTTTCAGACACGTTACTAAGTGGGTTTTTAAAGGTTCATCACTGTTTACTTAATCAAGTGGAAAATGATATAGAGCTAAACCTCCCAAGAATGAAAATGTGGGATCTATAACAGAATTTCCTGGTAGCAGCATAAGACTTTGCAACATAAATGGGGATGACTATTGCAAAAATCAAGAGGAAATGGGCATGAAAATTAATCTATAAATGAAGTCTTATAGGAATGTATTATAGATGGAAAACTTGTGGCTATGATAACTTACTTATCATTAGGTATGAAAAATAATTTGAGGAGCACAAGAGAAATATAAGAATAGTTGTTAAAAGGTAGGATAATTACATCGTGAATATAATAAGGCATTCAAAATAATTTTTAGGTAAAAGGGTTGCACCTAGCTACAGCTATTTTCACATTATGAAAAGAGGTCATCCTATAACATATTTTCTTGAACATAAGAAGATGTTGTATTTTCTTTGTGTCCCACACTTTCCTCATTCTCACTGCTATGAAATTAGTGGTTACGATTTGGAAAAATGCGTATCTATGGTTGAGAAATAAGACTTGAAAGAGAAACTTAAGTCTGCACAATATGTGTCTTTATCTATTCATGAGGTTACATTAGTAGATAATATTGCTTGGGCCTATATGCATGTTTATATCATTGTGAGTCATGTGATAAAACCTCACTTACTTGTTATTCAAAAGATGATAGAGAACTCCAATGTTGAAAACCTTTATGAATTGGTAATAAAAATAAGAAGATCAATGACATGGATGATTATACAATTACACCAAAGCTTATATGTGTTAGGGACAAATGGGGAATACAAACAATGTAATGTCATCATAATGGTATTATGGTAAACTATAAACATATCTCATTTCCCTATATTCAATAAATTTCTCATGTATAGATCATTAGAGAATGAATCTAGCATACAAAATAGTCAACAAATTTAAACTTATATAAAAAGTTGAAGAACTTGTTTGAGAGGTGCATGCTTTATCATAGTCCTAAAAGATTCATGGAATTAAAAATATTTGTATAAGTACTGAAAATGGGAATAAACTTTTAAAACATGTCGAAACTAGGTGGATCTCATTGTATCAACCGGTTTGTATGGTGTACGATGAGTATCCATCCTTATTGGGAGTAATGTGGTAGAATCATGTTTTTATAAGTGGAAAAGGATCAATATTTAATAAATACTTTAACTAATATAGATACATTATTGATGTTGTGTGGTATACTGCCCATGTTAGATGAAATGCATCATTTATTAAACAAGCCCAAGAAAGAACTATATATATTGCTGATTTTTCTAGTTTGAAGAAACGTGTTTGTCTAGCAATAGAATATTTGTTTCTCAATGAGACTTCTTTTTCGTGTCCAAAGTTTTATAGTTGGAATAATTTGATAAAGATTGGAAATCCAAGGAGCTTTATGAGGCTCAATTTTTTTTGGATAAGTATATGCTTCTTTAAATGGATATGAGATACTAATACACTTCTTTTGAATAGTAATTGGTAAGGTTAAGAAGGTAAATGTCAGAAGGACACTAGTTGATAACATTGTATCATCAACAAGGGTAAGGTTAATAGAAATTATAGCTTCCCTATTATAATAAATAAGGGAACAATTTAGTAGGGATGATTTACTTGAAGCAATGGATTTAGTAAATCCCACCTATTTGAATAGTATCCAATTATGAAAACATGCCATTTGTGTAAGACTCCAAAAGAGATTGAATACATTGATTTAAATTTTTTGTAAGGCTATTGATATCAATGGAACAAATATTCCAGATATTTTAAGCAATGATATCTTGATTGATCAATCCCATGAATTCACCTCTATAATGATTGAGTAATTCAAATGTTTGGATAATCCCTTTGAGTGTGAAGTAATAACCCAACTATGAAAAATTATTGGGTTAAGTACTATTTTGTAAGAAACCATGACCAAGTTTTTCTCATTAGATGATCTATGTAAAATAATGATTTTGAGTTCAGTTTAAGATGAGATATTTTTCAGTACCTTATCCTTTATAGATTCAAAATTATGAAACAAGTTGAAAAAAATTTGGAAAATTCTTTGAGAATTTACATATTATGGTACAAAGTGAATAAATTTCCCTATGTTAGGGATTTGGAAATATGGAAGTCAATTAATGAAAGGAGAAGGAATGATAATAATTCTAAAAATACAAAATATAATCCTATTGGACATAGGGATTAATCTATTGCACCAGTTGACTATCAATAAAGTTAGAGATACTAGTCTAAAAACTCCATAGAGATTGATTCAACATCAATACATCATGAACTTCAATTTTTCATATATCCATGATATAGATGTTCATATAATATCATCTCCAAAATAATCAATACATGTTTATATGGCGCCCACATATTTTATACATGATTCAACCAAACATTTATGGAAATTGGGAATCCTCTAAAACATTGAAAGTAATTAAATTTTAAATTGAAATACAAAAATATATTAGTAAAACTTCATTTTTTCTAACTACTCCTAAGCAAAATAGGGTTTTAACTAGGGGTTTTATACCTCTAGTTCTTAACATTCGTTCATAAAATCAATTGATGATCTTGAGAATAACCTGATTAAAAATTTTGTGAAACAAATATACTCATGGGCTTCATTAAGATTCCCTAAAATCCATCCTCTAAATTTCCCATGCAAATAACCACTATTCACAATGAGCATTTGAAGATGCATATGTTCAAGCTTTCCTGGTATTGTACTAGAAAGGGACCATGTGTCACCAGTTTCAAATCATTTTTGCAAAAATCACTTCAATGGGCACTTAAATTTTTGTGTTTTAGAGCATTACTGAATCATTATACTGTAACATATTATAATCATCATAAATCAATTCGATGGCAAAATCTCTAAAAGACTTACCTATGTTTGCATGCAAATCTCTAAACAACTAGGGCCAACTAAAAATGAATTTGGATAACTAAACATATTACCTTGTAACTTATGACCCAGCATTGCATTTGACCTCTAATAGGCCATGATATACCTTATGTCATTGCTTCACATGAGCTAATATTAGCTCCAAGTAACTCTACCTTAGTGGCCTCATAGTTACCATGTATCCCAATGATAAGCACATGTAACATAGAGAACCACCTATACCTTCATTATGCAGTGTTTAGAGCTCAATAAGCTTGAAATATAGCCCTTTATCATGTAAATAATTATTCCCAAGTAACCAAGAATTGTCCACTACCATTATAATGGTATGTATGTTGGGCTTACATAGGGATATCTTGCATTGAAATTTAACACTATTAACAGGACATACTAAAACATCATGTTAGTACCTATGAGATATCAGTCATGAAAACTAAAAAGGATGACATTAAATGTTTCAAAAATGTGAACAATAACCAAGAGGATAGGATGCCCTAGGTTAATGACACCAGTAACATGGGCATTAGTGTCAAGTCCTGGTAATAGTGTCCACAAATGACCAAATGTGAGAAGACTGATAGACATGGATCTTGACCTCCAAAATTGGGTCAGATGAGTGATAGTGTGAGAAATAAAAATAACTATAAACTTTTAAACCAATGTGTATGGATTAGGAAGTGTGTCACCTGTGAATAATTTTCTTACTCAAGATCCATATGCATGAAAATTTGAAACATACTTGGAGGTATAGTTAATTTCTAGTACCATGTGGTGATTTTGTGAATCTCATTACGTTAAGTTTCCATTATTAGTGTTTCGAAATATTACTCAAACTAGACATATTTCAAGTTCTTGACATGGTGCAAGGCTTCACACAAGAACTTTGAGCTCAAACATTATTTTTTGACTAAAGGACTATATGTCTGCATGAACTTGAATCAGACCTCAATGAACATAGTTTTCCGAAGGGTGAATTTACTTTAGCTTTGATTTCATAACCAATTGTGTTCCATACTAATTCTATTTATATTCATCTTTAAAATTCTATGGGAAACTAAGACTCGGGAAATTTCCATGGTCTTTTGCATGTTATTTTCATTTGTAAGAACCATGTCAACTAGTGCCCAAAGGTGAGTTCTCTAAGAAGGATCCATTATGTATCATCACCATTAAACCATTATTTCTATTATTATGATGTTTCTGATGGTGTACTTCAAGTCTCTAAGTGTGCAAACCCAAGAAAACACCATTCATATGGAACACTTTCAGTGACTCACTCAACTCTACATAGACCTAGTTTTAAGTCATTATCATTGTGAGTGAAAACCAATAAGAGAATCCACCCTTATACAAATTTCCAGAATAAACAGTTTGCCAATTTGATAGACACTAATGTCATTGTAAAAACAAAGTGTGAGGTGCAATAAAAAGGTCCAAGTTATTTCAAAATTCCCAATGTCAGTCCTTTGATAATCCTGAGTAGGGCTTCTTAACCAATAAGAATATTCCATCCTAGTGAGTTTGCACTAACAATCTTTACTCACACACCACTAAATGAGTTTAATGAGTCCAACATAGAATCACTATAGGCTCATTCATACACACATATGTTTTTCTCTACCTATTACTCTACACATGTACATATCCCCTAATGGAAAAGTAGATAGTTATAAAATTTTGAATGTCTTTCCCCCATCCCAGTCCCATTGTTTATTATTGTTTATATTTTTGATTTTACCATCCACATAACTGAATGGCATCCCCAACCCATGTAGTTTTGTAATCTCTATCTAATGTCTCATCCTCCAAAATATCAGGCCATGCATGTTCCTTCCCACATGAATCCTTCACTAAAACTTCCCCTTAATAAAGCTCCCTTTATCCACTCTCTAACCTTATCTAATCCAAAAACCAGAATAATTCAATCGTGCATGTGTTATTTTTGGTGCACGTTGAACCCTTAGCACGTAGAAAACATTTAATGCAAGACCTCCATAGATTGAAACTTATCATTTATTTGCAAACCATGACCCTTAGCATTAAATTCCCTCAATCCTCATGTTACAAACCAACCATCCATCATTATACTTATCGTAGCTCTATTGACTGTGCACCAGTATTGTCAACATAAACCTAATTTCTTGATCCTCCATTGCATTGTTTCTAGTATGTGAATTGTCATCCAATCTATAATGACCCTCATTGACCCTTGATGTGTCCCTTAATTCCCTGACTCATAATCTCACAGAGGAATCTAGAACCTTATCTCAATACAACATCCTAAGGTTTTCCCTCATTATGAGCCCAAACTTCTCACAGTAGTTGAATAATTTTAAGAGGCAACTTTTTGAAAAATAGTGAATATAAGAAAAACACATTAATGTTATGAGGGTATGAAGACATAGATAGACAAGAAGAGAAAAGTTAGAAATAGTGATCCATAAGAAGTGTGAAGAAAATAGAGAACAATCATGAATGTAGAATACTGAGATAACAGACAGAGCACAAAACAAATACAAGGAGTTGCATGAACACTACAAGGAGTTGCAGTGAAAAGAAGGATGGCAGTGATTATGTTAGGATTAAAGTTATGAATCACAAAAATGAAGATATATACAAGACCATTATTATATGAAAGGAAAACAAAGGTTATATACATAATTGATGTTGCTAATACAAGACTATTATATCATGAATATCATGCATTCTTAACTGGGTATAAGTTGGAAAATCGGAGAAAAAAAAGAATTTTGATTTTTTTGAATGAAGAGCTAATAAGGGATAATGATCTGTTGATGGAGAAAAAAGTACTTAAAATGATCAAATTGTTTATTGTTATTGTATTTTTCCTAAGTGGGTGCTTAGCTCACATGAGTAGGTGATTCTTGCAAGTTGTAGCTTGCTAAACTAGCTAAGTGTGTGCTTGTCTACCTTTGAGTGGGTGTTTGAAGGAATTTGAAGTAGGTGCTTCATAGGTTATGTGGGTTCTCAACTAAAGTGTAAATAATTGTATAGTACGAATTTTTACTTCCTTATAAAAATCCTTGATTTCAAGTGTTTTTTCTCCCCCTATGGGTTTCCCCACTATAAATTTGGTATCTAGTGTACTTATCTTCTTACATGAACTTTAAGTTGTTCATGGTTTGTTTTATGATTCTATTAAAAAAGGTTTAAAGATTGTAATAATTGATCAACATTGATTCAATGCCCCCTCCTTTTAGTGATTGTGATATCCAACAGAAGCCCTACAATCGAAATCTTGGAAAAAATCCATAGATGTTGAGTATCACTTGAAAAAATAAAATTAGATGTTTGTTATGTTCTAACCATTAATGTATACATTTTACAACATTCTTAAAAATCATAGTAAACAATCTAGATGGGACCCATAGAAAATTATATAATGAGATGTTAATTTGATTAACTATGGTATTGCAAGATTTGAGGCATATTTTATGAGGAGACAATTTTCTCCCATAGGTAAATAATTAGGATCGAGGATGATCTGTTCTCTAGCTATTCAGTTTGGTTGGAAAGTTCATTGGACGTAAGAAGGCCTTTCTGAAGTGGAATTATACAAGAACAAGTCTACATGATCTATGAGGGTTATGTTGTACTCCAGAGATTAAAACAAGCTTGCATGCATAAAACTTTAAAAAATATTTGTATGGCCTTAAAAAATCACACTTGAGCATTACAAAAAATTTATTTGAATGAAAATCCCATTCCGCAATCTAGTCATCAGAAATATTTGATCCCAAATTACCTAAAAAGCTGAGGGGAAACACATTTTGGGTTGTCTCATGCCTAAGGTAGTCATACACTAGTTAGGCTACAATGAAGCATCAATTAAAACGAAGAAAAATCTTCAATCCATCAATGTTCGACTTTAAGATCTCAGGCTCATGCACTTTAATATCAAGATTAGAACGAGAGAATACTAAAAGAAAACACACATATTTAGAGTTGAACTAGGAATTTGAATTCTTAAAACATTAGGTTTTAGTCAAGATTTTTTAGGATGAAAATCTTGATATACAGGAGATCACAAGAAACACGCATGGAGATGAGAGACTGCAGTTCACCCAAAATGAGATCCAAGACCTCCTATGGTAAAATGTAACTCTCTATATGACACTATTTATTCCCTTGCATCATTTGACTTACCTGCAACTTATATTAAACCATATATCATCTTTGACTAGTGATAATATCTTTTGTCCATAGTTGCATTCGTGCATTGAAAATTTTTCATTTGCTCAAGGTAGCAAGGCAGTGGATACCTTGATTTATCTCATAGAACTTAATTATGATGATGCAATGAGATTTTATTAGTTGAGTCTCAAGATAGACATCATGCACATAAATCTTTGACTTACTATGATGTGTTTATAGGTTTTATCATGCCTAACTACATCATGATAGTTCCAATATGGATTTCTATTCTTTAGTGAAGAAAGGAGTCACCAATATCATGGTTATGCGCAAGAATATTGCAATGAGGAAGGAGGTTTCCATGAAGACTCGATAGTCTTCTATAGACCATCAATGTGCATGATAATACACGAAGCCATATGATAGATGTGGTAGTTATTTATGAAGAGAGAATGGAGAGAAGATTATGTAGCAAGACTTGAAGGGTATGCAGAAAAATTCCCACCATAAGGATAAGTGAATACCAATATGTATCGTGGTGCACAACTAACTAAAAAGATCTCAAACTAGTGGATTGTGAGATAGCATAAAGGTTGTGCATGAGAGATAAAGCAGAGGTACAGGTTCATTTAAGGAGTGTGAAGCATAAAGGCACGTGAAACAATAACATACAACTTCATTTTTTTCCAATAGTTGAAAAGATGATATGTCAAATTCCCATTAGATCCAAGTCAGATTGCACGTGATAACCAAGTAGGATGAGTCGTCCCTAAGAAGAGTTTCCTCTCAACATCCCTTGAGGAAATGCAATATCTAGAAGGGGAATTTAGGATAAATTTTAAGCAGTTGCATCCTAGATATTTAATTCTGCATAGTTTAATTATTTATTCCATTAATTAAATAATACAATTGTTATTGTTATATGGTTAATCAACCATATTTGTCTTTATTCATACTGTTATATTGTTTTCAACAATATATTTGTTTTTATGTAATTGTTGCTTCCCGGATGTTATTGGAAGCTTGTTTATTCTGGCATTTGGTTGCACCTAATGCAACTCATTCTCCCGGATGTATTTGGCTATGCAATATCTATAAATATTGCAGCCTATTCACTGTAATTTTTTAGTTGATTGAGATTAATAAAATTACACAGGCTTCCGTCCCTGTTTCTCAATCTACATTTGGTACCAGAGCGAGAATCTGGCCCTGTAAAGGTGTGGAAGAGAGAGCAGCAGAGAGAGAGGATATTGGAGACGTGTTTGCAGCATTTGAGAGCCTGTGCAGCCTCGTGCAAACTCCCAGCCCCGTCCCTGCCTCCCCCACATCCTCCTGTTCCTTCCAGGTGCTTGGAAGGCAATTTTTTTTTGCACTGGTGCTGGTTGCACCAGGCAAAATTAGCTACAGGTATTGGAAATAATATTAATTTTTTTTTTCCCAATAAGGGTTTTTTCTCTACATTATTTGGTCTCTACTGTATTTGGAAGTTGCTTGGCTTGTTTTGGAGGTCTATGTGTATATGCACCTGCAGTGAACAAACAACCTCCTCAGACTGGATTTGGAACTCTGATCAAATCTGGTAGTGCTAAAAGCTTGGTCCATGCGCGACCTGCACAAGAAGAAATCCAAACAGTGATCAAGAATCAAACAGAGCAAAGAATAATAAAAAAAAGGAGGGGGCGCCCACGCTGGACCTGCACAAAATATACAGTGGAAGAAGAGAATAGGCCGCCAAAGAAGAGGAAAAGCGGCTTGCATAAAGGAAAAATGTTTTTGTGAGCAAAAACGACGTCTTTCCACGCACATTTTGTTCAGCGACCTGTCCTCCTAAATGCCTGCAGTAAAGAAGAAAAAAACAGCGGCCAAAAGGAGCAAAAACCCGCGGCCTGTAAAATAGACAGCAAAAAAAGACGCGCCCAAGCAAAAGAATTCTCTGCTCCAACTGCACAAGGAAACCTGCACACTTAGATAGTAATCAAACAACAAAAAAACAGTGGCCAAGGGAAAAAAAAAGCGGCCTGTAAGGAAGAAACACACCAAAAGGAAAAAAATGCGCCCATACACAGGCAAATTAGTGGCCTGTACAAGCAAAAATACTGTGCAAAGAGCAACACAAAAAGTGGCTGGAAAAGAAGGAGGCGGCTTCACAAAAGCAAATAAGAACAAATAACAAGCTCCAGATCCGGATTTGGAGCAAAGGAACCCTAAAAAACAACTCTTCACCAGCATGCGCCACGTGGAGCCTCTACAAGCCACATTTTTTTAGAGGTAAGTCAATTTACTTGTCAATAAATACAAATTCCTTCCTTTCATAGACCAAGCGCCCTAAGTGGGCAAGTTGGTTAGTGCATGCGCCTTGGGAGTGAGAGGTTTGAGGGTCAAATCCCACCAAAAACACTCAAAAACTCACCTTTTGCATCTGGCAGAAATTTTGGCGGAACTGCTAAATTTAGCAGACTTTTTTGAATTTAGTTACAACTAACTAAATTTAGCGGAGAAATCCCTAATTTAGGGTAATTTTTTTTTTCTCCCATCTGGTCTGTTTTTTCATTCCAGACATTTTTTGCAAAAGGAGACCCATCTAAAAATTGCATTTTCAGCTATTATTTTGCAATTTTTAGCATTTTGGGTCGTATTGGGCTCAGGAGGCCACCAGGACCCCGAAACTGAAATTTTTTGCCTGTCATTCAAATTGTACAATTTTTTGAATGTAAATTGTATACTGCTGCATATTGTACTAATTTGCAGGTTGCCATAGTCAACTGCAAAACTTTGTAACTGCTCAGAAACTGGCAGAATTGTAATAAAAAATAGTAAAATTGGTTCTGTAACACTCACGAGATCCTAGATCTCATTCGCAGCGTTCGGTATATACAGTGCCTCTGGGAAGCGCTTACGGGTAAAGCCATCGTGACTACTACTGCACTTAATGCCTAATATAGCTGCAACAACGTCGTCTGGGCATCGTCCCTATAAATCGACGGGGAGTAATAAGGTCACAGTGCACACACTATGAACCATCCCATCCGTCTGTGAACGATTGCAAGACATAAATCCGGACTGAGAAATTATCCAAGTATATAGCGAAGTTACGCGCGCGTATGAGGATATTTCTTTGAGCCGGTGTCAATAATCGCACAGACCCCATCAGTACTGTCTTGGTACCACGTATTGAATTCTTTCACGTACGTTAACGCCTCTTTCACGTACCGCCAGGTATATAGAAAGGGCGAGCTTCTTCCACGTACCGACGGGTATATCGGAAGGGCGCGTATATAGAAAGGTTCGGTATATCAGACTGACGGTATATAGATTGGGAGACCTAATACCTGGAGTGATAAGAGCCAAACCCTGTCAGTGATCTCTGCAAAATGGGCACCAATGCCCCCAAATTTTTTCTTCCGGATTCACAATTGCTCAGAGGAAGCAACTATGCTGCTTGGAAGACAAAAATCAAGACACAGCTTGAGTTTGAAGAAATCTGGCCTGTTGTGACTGGTACTCTAACCAGATCACCAACTGATGCAACACAACAACGACAATTTGATAGAGCAGATCAGAAAGCAAAACTCATCATCTTGTTTGGAGTATCCGACGATGTGCAAGCCCACATTCGAGATGCCACATCAGCAAAAGAAGCTTGGGATAAGCTGAGCACAATATATGAGGCCAAGAACAAGAATGTCATACTCAATTTGCAGAGTCAGTTACATACATTGAAATTCAAGCAGAATGAGAAAATTGAAGCCTTCCTAAGAAGAGTTGCAGAGTTGAGGGCTTCACTTCTAGCCCTAGGAGAAGAGGTCAAAGATGAATCTCTCGTTCCCATTGTTCTGAGAGCTCTCCCTTCTTCTTACCGCATTTTTGTCACAACTCTAAACTTGTCAGATACAACAATTAGTTTTGACAAGCTAGTAAACCTACTGCAACAAGAGGAAGCAATGCACAACAAGGATGATGAAGAGGAGCAGGCACTATCTTCACATCAAAAATGGAAAGGAAAAGGTAAAGGAAAACCTAAATCCTATCAGAAGTCCCCACATCAGAATCAGTATCATGGGGACAATCAACAGAAGAAGCGATGTCCAATCTGCAAAAGAGGACATGACTTGCAAGAATGTTGGTTTAACACTTATAAGAAAGGTTCATCAAGAAATTCTGGACCACAACAACAACAATCTTACAAGGGACATTCAAACAACTATCACGGGGCAGAAAAAGGGGAACTGGAAAAGAAGACCCCACCAGCAAGGTAATATTGCTGAGCAACAAGAACAGTCAGACAATGAAGACTTCTTGTTCACTGCTCGATCAAGTGAACCATCCACGTCATCTAGTGACGTCTGGTATGTTGATTCGAGAGCCACTCGACACATGACCGGCCATAGAGACTGGTTTATTTCAATGAGGGACACGCCATCGAAAAATCATGTTTCATTGGGAGATGATTCTTCATATACAGTTCAGGGGATTGGAAACATTTCTCTACCCCTTGGTTCACGCAAATGCAAACTATCAGATGTTCTATATGTCCCTGGGTTGACAAAGAATCTTCTTTCGGTCAGTCAACTCCTAGATCACAACCTGAAAATTGACTTTGATAGTCAATCCGGCAAGAAAATGTGTTTGATTCGAGATAAATCCAGAGGCTCGAAAATAATTGCAAAAGCCTCAAATGTGGGACGAATGTTTCAACTTGATTTCATTCACAAAAATGATCAAGCACTTGTGGCTAAAAACTCCACCTCAGCCCAGTTGTGGCATCAGAGATTTGGTCATGTAAGTTTCAAATATCTCGAAACACTTCACCGGTGTAATATGGTACATGGGCTACCATCTCTTCAGAAGGATACAGACAAGTGTCCTCACTGCTTAGCAGGAAAACAACACAGAGTCTCATTCCAAAAGAGTACTTTTCGAGCTCATGGTAAACTTGACCTGGTTCATACCGATCTGTGCGGTCCGATGCAACCAAGTCATTCAGGGTTCCAGTACTTCATGCTCTGTGTTGATGACTATTCACGGAAAATGTGGATTTTTTGTCTTCGCAAGAAAAGTGAAGCCTTTGAAACATTCAAAAAGTTCAAAGTGGCAGTTGAGAAAGAAACTGGTCGTCACATCAGAACTCTCCGCTTAGATCGAGGGGGGGAATTCACCAGTGATGAGTTCAGAGACTACCTACAAACTCACGGGATTCGTCGACAAATGCCTCCTCCACACACACCGCAGCAAAATGGTGTTGTTGAGAGAAGAAATCGTACTATCATGGAAATGGTGCGATGCATGATCGATGATTCTGAACTTGCAAAGACATTTTGGGCAGAAGCAGCAAAAACAACAGTGTATTTGTTAAACAGAGCGCCCACAACTGCTCTTGATGGAATTACACCACAAGAAGCATGGTCAAAAAGGAAACCATCCATTGCACACCTCAGAGTATTCGGGTGCAAAGCCAGCATGCACATACCCAAACAGAACAGAAAGAAATTGGACATGAAGTCACAAAATCTCATCTTCATTGGATACAGTGAAGAGACTCTTGGGTATAGATTGATGGATCCTAAGACCAGAAAAGTCTACACAAGCAGAGATGTTGAGTTTTTCGAGAAGAAGGAAGTAGAGACTCCTCCTCCGGACTCGCAAGATGTAGATTTTTCACCAGTTGTAAAAATTGAAGCTAATGTTCCCTCAGATGATGAAAGTGATGATGGGGATGATGGTGTTGATCAGATAGAACCACAACCCATGGGAACAGGTCAACGTATGCCTAAATGGTGTACAAGTACATTACGAGATGCAAGATTGGATGCTCCACCGGATACATCCACCCCTGGACCACGGACTCGCAGTAAAGCAAGAGAAGAAGTTAACTTTGCCTTGATGAGTAGAGTTATTGAATCAGATGAGCCCTCTACAGTCCAGGAAGCCCTATAGTCAAAAGCTTGGAAAGATGCCATGGATTCTGAATATCAATCAGTGATGAAGAATAACACTTGGCAGCTTGTTGATCTTCCACCAGGGAAGAAACCCATTGGATGTAGATGGATATTCAAAACAAAGTACAAAGCAGATGGGACAGTGGACAAGTGCAAAGCAAGACTTGTAGCAAAGGGGTATGCACAGAAAGAAGGCATTGACTATGAGGAGACATTTTCTCCCACAGCTAAGATCAAAACGATCAGGATGATCTTTGTTCTAGCTGCTCAGTTTGGATGGAAAGTTCACCAAATGGACGTAAAAAGTGCCTTCCTGAATGGAGATTTGCAAGAAGAAGTCTACATGACTCAACCTGAGGGATATGTTGTACCTGGTCAAGAAGAAAAGGTATGCAGACTCAGGAAATCTCTGTATGGCCTCAAACAGGCACCCCGGGCATGGTACATCAAGATTGATGAGCATCTCGTACAACATGGATTCGTCAGAAATCCATATGATCCCAATCTCTACCTCAAAAAGCAAGGGGGGAGATGGTGATTTTTGTAGTTTATGTCGATGATCTAGTCATCACTGGCAATTCAGTGAAGATGATTGATGAAACAAAGAAAGATCTTAAGTGATCATTCGACATGACTGATCTCGGGCTTATGCACTACTGTCTTGGACTGGAAGTATGGCAGAAAGAGAATCATATCTTTGTTTCTCAAATGAAATATACCAAGACAACGCTCGAGAAGTTTAGGATGATGGATTGCACACCAATTGCTACACCTATGGAGAACAGATTACAGTTATCTCGTTTAGATCCATCTCCTGAGGTAAGTGCCACTCTCTATCGGCAGTTGATTGGGAGTCTCATTTACCTGACCTACACTAGACCAGATATCAGCTTTACAGTGAGCTATCTATCCAGGTTCATGCAGGAACCCAAAATTTGTCATTGGAAAGAAGCAAAGCGCATTTTGAGATATCTCAAAGGATTAGTGGATCTTGGTCTAGAATACAAGAAGAATGAAAACTTCTTCTTGACTGGATATTCGGATTCAGATCATGCAGGTAACATTGATGATAGAAAATCCACTTCTGGATTTGTATTCTTTATGGGATCTGGACCAATATCATGGGGAAGTAAGAAACAACACTTTGTTTCTCGCTCTTCCACAGAAGCTGAGTATCGTTCTGCAGGAGAAGCTGTCTGTGAAGTGATTTGGCTATGTCGCATACTCGAAGGACTTGGAATACCACAGGACAAACCGACCACCATGTATGTTGACAATGAAGGTGTTCTCAAACTTGTTCGCAATCCAGTTTTTCATGAGAGAACAAAGCACATTGAAGTTCAGGTTCATTTCATACGCGAACATGTGTTGAAACACAACATCCAGCTTCAATTTTGTCCAACAGCTAAACAACGAGCAGATATTTTCACAAAGTCACTTGCACGTGACAAGTTTGAGTTGTTTAGAGCATTTCTCTCCTCATCTCTTCAGACAATGCACAATTAAGGGGGGGAATGTTAGGATAAATTTTATTATCCTAATATTTAATTCTGCATAGTTTAATTATTTAATTTTATTAATTAAATAATAAAATTTTGTTATATGGTTAATCAACCATATTTGTCTGTATACATACTGTTATATTGTTTTCAACAATAATTTGTTTTTATGTAATTGTTGCTTCCCGAGTGTTATTGGAAGCTTGTTTATTCTGGCATTTGGTTGCACCTGTGCAACTCATTCTCCCGGATGTATTTGGCTGTGCAATATCTATAAATATTGCAGCCTATTCACTGTAATTTTTTAGTTGATTGAGATTAATAAAATTACACAGGCTTCCGTCCCTGTTTCTCAATCTAGATGAGGAAAGAAGAGTGTCCCACTAAAGACATGTCAAGTTCTGAGAAAAAATAAAGAATACATTTGACAAGAAGGTCACTCCAAGAGTTTCAAATGTTAGAGATCTAGTCCTGTTTTGGGACAGTAAACTTGAAGACAAGGGAAAACCTAGAAAATTTGATGCCCTATGGATACGACCCTATTTTATTGACATCAGGATTGGAGAAAATAACATATTTTTGAAGGAATTGAAAGGAAATTTTCTAGAGTTACCTATTAATGGGAGGAGTCTCAAAAACTTGTTGGACTGATCGAAATGATCCAGGTATGCTTTTTTCTACAGTCCTTCATTAATCTTTAGAAGCTGTTTTAGAAATTAGTTTACTACTTGTTTTTGTTTCCCCTAGGCAAGATCTGGTCTACAAGATGAAACCAATTTTCTTTATAGTTGTGAGCTTACCCATGAAGAAGTTGTAGTATATATTTAAGTGACCATAGGTGGTAAAATTTCCTCATGAATCCTTACCCAATGGATTAGGCAACTAGTAAGATCTATTGATATATTTTCTAGTTCTTATGGATTTTACAATTATTGTTCCCATCTCCCAAGTTGGAGCTGATGCATGTGCTCATGTTGATCCCTTGTTTACTTGGACCAAGGATCAAAGTCTCTCAAGGACAAGCTTACTCGTATTACCATTGATAAGGAACACCAACAGATTTACATCATATTGAGATCAACACCAGATTAGTATGTCTGAGTCATCTATGATTAGTATTTCCTCATGGATCTTCCCTTTCAATCAAATATTGACATATCCTAACTTCAAACCTATGCAGATCCCAGTGCATTAATTTGGTATAGGTCCATAGAGTGAACTTTAAAATTTATCATGTTCCATTTGTTTCTCCAAACTTTTATCATTCAAAGGATTCTTATAAACCAAATCATGACCAAAGTGGGGATTTCTAGAATGTTTTAGGCAATAAGTGGTGATTCCAAGATTGATTTTTGTCACAAGTTATCTGAAACTGAAAAAATACCGATGCAAAATGACCTAGTAGCAAACAATGAGAGAGTATTAGTTTTATATAAAAAGTCTATTTTTTGGGCTGCTACTAGTCTAGTGACTTTGTACCAATTTTTCAAAACCAGTTTGGCACCCCACTAAGTTTCACACAAAGGGGTTATGATTACACTGATCCTAGTGTTTGTTCCTTATTCCAGGATGATGGAACTCATTGGGTTTCAAAAAATGCAGGACACTCAGAAATCACTTGCTGAACTAGCTTGTCTACAACATATCTAGTTGGTCTAAATGGGACTAGACACAATCCCGTGAGTAAAATTGAAATGCACTATAGAAGTCTCACGGAACAAGTATAAAAACATCCTTAATTTCATCAACGACCTTCGATGTATGGGACATACCAAGTCATAGGCATAAGTGGATTGATGTATGACAATATTCTCTATCTACATGTTAAGATTCATTTGAGAAGACCTCTATGTAGTTAAATTGACAGAAATAGATGTCCATAAACATATGTAAGAAATCCTGTGGGTACAAATATGTGAGTTTTGTGGTGGCCAAGCCCTTGATACTTCCTTGAAATTCTAGTCTGCATTACACATATGACATCAAGTAAAGTAAGATATCATATAGAAATTTATGCTTACAAATTCATCTCTGCAACCCACAAGATTATTGTAGAAAATTAAAAGCCTAGAAGTCTAGATCTAAATTAGGTATCTTTTCATCATCGATGATAATTCCTAGTAGGAGTATCCCTTAAGTCATGATTAACATTCCACAAGATCATGGTTGTTCCAAACAGTCATACTTCATTAGGTCCATTCCGATTCTCAATCCACATCTGAAAGATCTTATATAGAGGATATTTTCTATATGGTGACTTTGGACTTGAAATTAGTTGGGTCCTCTACCCAATATTTAGGCACAATACTTATGGTAATTGCTCTTCTCCCACTATTCAGCATTATTTCTTGATTGAAACTGAATATTAGGTATCGAAGGGAGTTGGTAGGCAGCAACTAATAGCCTTGGTTCACTTATATTACCAAACTACATTTCCTCCTTTGGATGTTAGAATTCCTCCTATACACCACTTACATTATGGCTACTCTCAGAAAATATGCCCTTGGAAGCAAGTCTCATACAAGGCATTACCTCTTTTCTTTACAACTGTGTAACCCTTAATTTCTAATGGGAAATTTGATCAGCCATGCATGTTGTGTTAGGATCTTGGCACTACATCATCATTGTCGTCTATTCAAACTAGCTCCTTATGCCTTCAATTTTCAAGGATGTATAGTGACGTTGACTTGGTATTTAAAAATGCAGTGTATCAAAAGAGCTCGTCAACGAGTAGAAAGTGTGATCATCCATGGGGAACAATTGATGACAATAAGCTTTAAAATTACTTGAGCTCTCAAAAGAGATATCGTATGAAAATGCATCTCAATCTTCCATGGAAAATATAATATTGTTAATTTTTGGGTTTTGCTTGATCACTTGAATTAAGACTTTAAAATCCTCACAGTTATAGCTGGAATACTAAGGTGCTTGAGTATGAAATGCTTTCAAGATTCATGTAAGCTCCTTTTTAATTGCTAAAATGGCGGTATACCATTCCACATTATCTTGAGAAGGATCTAGTCCGCCTATTTGATAATTTTCACTAATGTTTTACATTGATTTTGATTATTTGAGCTACTCATGGGATTTTGGCAGTCTGTGGACTTTAATTCGCGCTAATTTTCATGATTCTCCATCATATTCACATTGATTTTAAAATCTGTATTTTCACCTTTAAGTTTCGTTAATTCTGCTGTGAAACAGATTTGATAGCTTTGCAGGTTAAAATATTTTTGTATAAGGATTGATTCAAGAGTGTGAAAGATCGAAGCCAATAAGAAGTGGGTCCACATATGATATGGTTATTACGGACCAATTGTCTATGATATGATCCTTTTTGTCAAGTATGTTTCACTATTAAGTGCGAACCAATAAGATAAAACCACGTATGTAATGGATTTTGCAGTTGTGCAGACTCAAAATAATACTTCTATAACTTCACTGCACGAAGCGATGAAACTAATAAGAAAGATTATACACACTTATACTATTGTAGTCGCAATTTCAGATCTTGCTTAGTGGATCGTTGACTGTTGAAGTCACTAATGAAGTGCGAGCCACTAAAAAATCTCCAAGTTGCTTCACAATTCGCAATGTCGGTCACTTTGATAACCTTGTAATTTGTTCAACAAATAACAAAAAGTCCAAGGTACTTCAACATTGTTGCTTGATGAATCTATACTAAGGATATTACAGAAATAGGTAGAAGTGTTGACAATACGAAGCATCTCCAAATAGTTTCAGATATTTTTTAATTTCTATCCAGGGTAATCATTACTGAATGTTAAGTATGTGAAGAATGCATCAAATGAATAGTTAATGCATAACGTCATTCATTATGGAGAAGGACATTGAATTATACTGAGTTATTACATTTCATGTATAATCCATATAGAGAAGCTAGAATGAATCAGAAAGGGAATACACAACTCAATTTTAGAATGGTCAAAACATTTCACGTTCGACAGAATATCTGAAGAGTATTATATGATCTTTCAAAATGTTTCACATAAGCCGTGAAAACCAATAAGTAAAGTACAACATGAATGTATGGTTTTCACAGTGTCAAACTCTAAATGTGAAAGCATGTGTCTTATATTTGCAGTTATTTCTCACTGGTTTTTTATGCATTGTGAGAAATCAAAGATTTTATTTCATTTTAATTTTTCAATTCAAAGCATGGATACCTGTTATAAATGTTTCCTATGTTTAAACCAATGATCCTTCAGGAAATCTATTTTAAGCAACATTTGCATTGAATCTCTAAAAACCAAGATAAAATAAGTAACAAGTTCACACATAGTTAACATTAAAATTGAATGAGTAATTTCTATCTAGAGCTCATCTTACAAGAATTATCATTAAGTTCACTAGCTACTTCCATCATATGAGCATACAGTCATGGAACCTAATTATATATATGCCCTAAGGATTTTCATGGTCAAAGGTACAAGTTGTAGCTGCAAGAAGCAAATTTGAGTTCTGAACTTTCTTATATGATTTTAGCATATGACAAAATTTTTTTTGAGTACATGGTCTAATGTTTCTAATCATTGACTCACTATGGACAATATCCCATGACTGCAGTTAATTGCGCAATATTTTCTATAGCTAGTGAGTCTAGATTGCAATTGGTCTAAGTGCGTGTTCTAGATTTTACAAATCCTACGGAGTCAGTTGAGGACTCCTTACAAATTGATAGTATCCGATTTGGTTTGCCTGGTTAGGTTAACTACTATTTATCTCGATTTTGATTTGTACCAATTCACTTCTCAATAGCTTTTGTTCAAAGGTTACGACACCTTTATCGCTGGCCTAAAAACCTATTTGAGATAAATTATCAACCTAAACTTTTAGGAGAGGGAATCACAAGTCCTCATTCAAGATTCATCTAACATAATCTGTTGCTTCATTTGATAAAGAAGGTCATTAAAGATTTGAACATAAAATTAGATAAGTATTTCAAACGCAAGACTGTCACTGTGGCCCTATGGCCAAGAACAAAGTCAAAATCACGTAGTGGTAGGAGGAAAATCGATAAAATACCCTTCTTTCATGCTGGAAGATTGATGAGAGATTGGCTGGCCATTGATGAGGGAAAGACTGAATTTTTGAAGGTTTTAAGTAGACCTCGGCCCTCTCGTAGGAGTTTGAGCGAGATGGGAACGTCTGCATCTTGCGTTCATCAAATAATGTATGTTTTTGGGGCTATGGATGTGTTGGTGAAATAATTTATTGCAAGAAAAATGAGTGGTTTTCACCAACAATCATGGGAATATGCCCCTCCTTCTTGGGTATGGGGAGGATCATTTTATTGAATAAAAGGACTAAATGAATCTATGGGTAGATGTTATGCCGGGGATAAAATAGGAGTACTCAAATAAACCTATGAAAAATATATTGTATAATGTACAAGGTACAACAGAGGTATATTCTTGGAAATAGGTAAAGTGAAGTAGGAAAATAGAGAAAAGGGGGTTAAGATTGTGAGTAGGAACTTGTATATTCTCTCCAACATCAACTATAGTAGGTCCACATTCAATAGGAAGAAATCAATGGTGTAAGTAATAAAAAGAATAATAAATCAGAGACAAAAAGTTCTATAGATTCATTAATAAAAGACAAAAAATTTCCTTCTTTGTTATACAAGATTACAATGCTTGCAAAGTTTGAAAGTAGAACGAGTAGAAGAACATAGGCAAGGAGATAGAATAATATAGCTTATTACTTGCAATAGAATTGAAACAAAGCCTCCACAAAAAAAAAAAAAAAACAAAAATCAACAAAATTATAACCTTTTGGAATGGAGAAACCACCCCAATTTATATTTTACAAATTGTATCTTCATCTCCCCCATGCAAATTTTTTCATCCTCCCACCTATTAGTTCTCAATTTAATCTCACCCCGTTTGCTCTAAAAATTTCCCAATCTACCTGGTTTTTTGTATTTTCTATCTCCCTATATTGATGCATGAAATTCTTTCCTTTATTTGGTTTCCATGATCAGTCCTTTCCTTTGGTCGAGGATCAAATTAAGTCCAGATATTGTTTTCCGTTTCTCTGTCCATGAGAAGGAATTTTTTAATTTGAGTGTAAATTCAGGTTTTTCCCCTTCCTTCTATTTTTCCACAGTCATGTTTTGTTTTCCCTGTCAATTTTTGTCCTAACTACTATGGAAATGTGGTCCTTTCTGATTGGATGTGGCCCGACAGGTCTTTTTTTTGTGAAATTTGCAACTTTCGTCACATTTGTAAAAAATACCAAATCAGCCCTGTGGCCTCAATAGTCTCTAATTGGCTATTCCAAAAATATTAAGCAACAGGGAAAAAGTATTGCTTTGACACAAAAGAAGGACATATGGTAGTTTTTCATGTTACAAGTCAGAAGGTGGGTCGACAGAATATTTTGAACTTTTTTACCTCTTTTTACAAGAGAGAAAAGTTATGAAATAACCCGCAACTCCGCGAGGGCCAACATCAAAAAGTTAGAAGTGGAAAGGCGGGTCACCGGGGCCTTTTGAAACTCTATGGCCCACTTCAAACTCAAAGCTTGGACACGTGGAGGGCCGACGTTGATTTGAGGATCTACCTTTGGGTCCTACCTTAGCAGTTGCACCAAGGAGACACATGGAGGATTTCGCTGGCTCCTCTCTATACTTGAATTTTTCAAGAAACTTTCTAAGGCCTGTGAAACATGGAGGACCCATGCTTGTTTGGGGACCTACCCCTATACTTTACTTTTGAAGCACCAAAGGGACGCATGGAGGTTTCCATTAGATCCTGTTCATACTAAGAGTTTTCAATGGCCGAAGAAACTTTCTCGTACCCTAGGCATGTGGCGCCTTCTATTTGTCCTTGAAATATTTCAACAAGTTTGTCAGGTTGAGACACGTGGTGAGCCCATGCTTGTTTAGGATCTCCACTTTCGGGAACCATATCAAAAGTGCACCAAATAAACACGTGGAGGATTCTGCTAGCTCCATTTTATACTGAGAATTTTTTAAAGTCCAAATGGAAATTTTATTGGGCTCAGGGCATGCGGAAGGACCGCGCTTGGTTGGGAACTTGCCTCTATACTTCACCTTTGAAGTTACACCAAGGAAACATGTGGAGGCTTCCATTGATTCCTCTTTGCACTCAGCCAACTTGGACTTGCAACATAGGTATGTGGAACAATCCATGCATAGATATTCATTCCTGAGAGGCAAAAATGTAGGCATCCATATGAGGGAACTCATTTCTCAAGGTGTATCCTTGAGGGAAAAAAAGATTTCTTGTCAGATCCAACTATACAGAGCCACCTAAAAAATGATTGGAATGGGGATTTCTCACATGAAAGAATAAAATAATGATTAGAAGGACTGTCAAAAGGTTATGGCATGGCATCTTGGTCATGGTTGAAGGTCTAAGAAATGTGATCAGTTCATGATTTGTTCACCTGGCAGCTTCGGGTGTAAATTTGTTAAACATCACATTCTGAGACAAATTGGTAACAAGTAAATGATTCCTCAAATATTATTATTTTTGGTGGGAAAATTTAGGATAAGTGATCAAGTGAATTGTATAAATGTAGTGAGAATACTCTTGCAAATGGTTGGGGGTTTAATTTTTACGATAAAATTTGAGAAATCCCATCTTCCTAAGAGACCATCTGAGAAACCTGTTAATTTCCTATGTTTTAGATTTCAATCACGTCAATATGGTTGCAAGTGTACAACCATTGAAAATATCTGATATTGTTAAAAAAACTTTCCCCTACTGTTGAATATGATAAATATCAAATTAATCTGTGTTGATCTTGGGAAAAATTGTGTCTGCTTTTCTTTCAGAATGTCTTTCAAATAGTTTTTCTTGTTCTTGTTGTAATATTATATTAAAATCTCTCTGAATCACACAAGATCTCATCCCTGTGTTATTATTTTGGCATTTGAAATTTCATTATGAGAAGATCTTTCATCTGGTAATGAAATAAACAATTTAAAATCATTTTACTTCCACTATGTTAATAAAGATTTTTTATAAGTCGATGATTTTATCTTAGGTATGATGAACTAGGGGTTGTTAATTTTTAAGTGAGTCTTTAGCTCGAGCCTTCACGTTGAATTCTAAAAGATTGTGTGAAACCCTGTAGGTCTAATAAGTGTGCTTCTGAGTTTGTCCCTATATTTTCCAAAGCTGATAGGGTCTTCCATGAAATAGAGTCTTTAGAGGACATTCATTTTGAAAATTATACTCATGTGTTCGAAAGACCCCTTGTCCCTCATCATTCTGTTTCTCCTGTAAGATCAAACGCTCAAAACAATATGGCCCAACCCCCACCCAGACATCCATTTTTTGTCAATAGTTTTGGTCCTATCTATTTTAGAGGTATGGTTGGATATCCAAATGTAGTACCATAAGATGTTAGAAATGGACTGCCTAAATTTCAAGGGAATAATGCTATTATTGACAAGCAACATTTAAATCTTTTTTGTCAATATGATGGAAGACTTTGAGATTGAATTTGAGGATATGTATATAAAACTGTTTATTCATACTCTTCAGGAGGATGCCCGTGACGGGTATAATTCCTCACCATATAACTCAGTATATTCATGGATAGAAATGAAAAATACTTTTAGATTACAATATGCGGATAAGACAGAACCTAGGTTTCTTTTGTCAAATTTGAAAATATTAAGAAGAATCCTAATGAATCTATCCATGAACTCAAGACCTGGTTCAATAAGACCCTAAATAGGCTACCTGTAATCTTGAGGCCAAGTGATGTTTCCTATCTGATAAAATATTTTGATGCTTTTGAAAAAAACGCTGCCTATTATTTAAGGGACAAAAACCCAGGAACTTTGAGATAGGCCTTCACCATGGCATTGTTGATTAAAAACAATATCAAAGTAGTTGGTAAGCCTCCTAAGAGGTAAGGTATCAAGCTGATCAATCTAGAGAAGCCTCAGTTAATTAAGTCTGTGGACCTAGAAGAGTTTGTAAAAACATTGGTCGGAGCTATTAAGGAACTGTCCCATAAACTGGCCAAAGCATAGAAGGGGATTGGACAAGGTTTCCAAGGTCAGCACAAGCCAAAAGGTCAAGAAATATTTACAAATCATCCCAGAGGTGATCATAGATAAGATGACAGGGGTAAAGAGCTAGCGGGATCAGGAAATAGACACCCCCAACCCTAAGAAAATAGATTGGTGCCTGATCCTTTAGCTGTCAGAGTTGCTACTGTGGAAGAAGCCAATGAAATTGAGTGGTGTGATAGATGTCTCTTTCCACATGACCCATGTGATGAAGACAAATAATTTGAGTAAGTTTATGATGACACTGATGATGATGTGTGCATGATGGGGTACTCTACAAGCTCACGAAAAGGAGCAACTTCGATTGAATTAATCAGTGCTAGAGTTACTGTAGATTTATGGGATTACATTCACCGAGTATTACCACTTCCTCCCTCTCATACTTTTGAAATAGATATGGTACAAACTTTTGAATTCCCTAATAATGATTTTGAATACTTAAGGGCATTAATGATTAAAAAGTATGATGGAGGAATCCCTTCTGAGGAGGATAGGTAGTTTTTAAAGAATGTTGTGGTTGCCCAAGAAAAATAATATAACACTAGGAGTAAAGTTTTCAAAGGGACAGGGCCTTAGGCCAAACCAAAAACTCTAGTTCTCACCAATATCCCAAAAGAAACTCCTAAAAATATACATTTGGGAAAGGCCTTGTTTCCCCAAACAGAACTGGTATCCCTGCCCATGCTCAGACTGTGAAATATCCTTTGCTATCAAATGAGTTTGTCAGTCTCCTTAAAAAAATTACCTTTCCCAAATAGCTTCGTTATGACATTTCCCAAGTCTTGAGTCAGATCAAGATTTATATTCCAATTATTGAGCTATTTAGGATTCCTGAACACAAGAAAAGTGCCTTTCAAGATTTGGGATTGAAAGAAGAAAATATTACCCAAGGTAGAAATATAAACAATGTTGAGACTCCTCTTACCATTGCAGAGTTGGAAAAACCCCAAGTACTAGAAGAACAAGATGAGCCACATGAAGTGTATTTGGGAATGTCCTTGGTTGAGTCCTAGCTGAATGTAGATCCATTTTTCACTAGTCTGGTTGTTAGGGACAAGTTGTTACACAATTGTATGTTTTATTTTGGAGCATCATGCAATGTTATGCTTCTTGAGTTCATGAATGAATTAGATATTAAAGTGACAATAGCTTATGGGAAGTGCATTGCCATGGATTTCAGAGAGGTGCCAGTGGTTGGATGTTTCAAGGCTTTGATATTCGAACTTACAGCCTACCGAAGAAAGAACTTAAAACTAGATGTTGTTATTGTTGATTTCCCTTCCAAATGGGGAATTTTGTTATCAAGAAAATGGGCTGCTAGTTTGGGTGGGAGTGTACAAATGGATATGTATTTTTCCACTATACCTATTGAGGGAAGCCTTGTAAAGTTGTATGGTGAAAAGAAGATGCTACATCTCATTGAGGATCCCAGTAATGCTTCCTATGAAGTATTATACATTGAAATTGATGCTGATAACTTTGTTGGATTTTTTGATGGTAAAGAGCACAAAATTGATCAATGCAAGTCTCTTAAACAAGTAGGTTCTCCTTGGACTTTGTTATTTTATGGGGATTTCTCTAAATTTTGAAATGGTGTTGGTATTGTTTTGATATCTCCAGGCCAGGAAGAGTTTGTTTTTTCTTTTAAAATCAACTTTGAGTGCACTAACAATATTATAGAATATGAAGCACTGTTATTGGGTTTAATAATTGCTTGGAAATATGGTGTTAGAAACATCATTGTTAAAGGAGATTCAAAGCTAATTATCAAGCATATTAGAAAACTAGTATGTGACAAAAAATCAGAGAATGAAGCAAGTATAAGCATGCTAGTCTGGGATATCATTGAAATGTTTGAATCCTTTAACATAATACATCGTGATAGGAAGTACAACACTCTAGCAGACAAATTGGCCATATTGGGGTCTAGATTTGAAAATTATACGATATCCCCCTATTGTGAGTATAATATTGAGATATTAACTAGGCCATCTATTCCTTGACAATGTTAAACATTGGCAAGTGTTTGAAGACGATGCACCTAGGTACAAAGGTTTTTGTAGAACCAAGGAGAATTTTCCAATAAACGTATAGATTTGGAGCCAATGGTTTGTGTAGTTGATGGAAAGGAGACTTTATTTGGTAAAAGACATCATTCAGCATTGAATACTAATACTATTCCTAGAGGGTTGGTTGTACTAGAATCAAATTTTGATAATGCTGACTGCATTTTCAACAGACACATTTCAGCCTGGCAAGATGTTGAAGAATATGACCTGGGAACCAAGGATAAACCATGTAAGATTTGGCTAGGTAGCAATCTGAGCAAGGAATAAAAGCAGTCATATATCCAATTGTTGAAAAAATACCAGGACTTCTTAGCATGGTCTTATTCTAAACTGAAAGCATATAGAGAGGATATTTTCCAGCATGAAATTCCCTTGGAAGCTTCTACCAAGCCATTTAGGTAGAAATAGAGGCCGATCAATCCACTCCTTTCCCTGAAGATGCAAAAAGAATTGAAAAAGTTGAGGGATGGAGGAATCATACAACCCACAATGTACTCATCATGGGTTACAAATTTGGTACCTGTTAGAAAGAAGAACGGATATATAAGGCTATGTGTGGAGTTTAAAAACTTGAATAGGGCATCAATGAAGGATAACTAACCTCTACCAAATATGGACAATATGTTACAATTGATTACTGGTTCAGAATTGTTATCCACCTTGGATGGTTTTTCTGGATATAACTGGGTAGTTATGAAGGAATCAAAGAAAATCAAGACTTCCTTTACCACTCCTTGGGGAACATATGTATATGTCAGAATGCCTTTTGGTCTAATGAATGTTGGAGCCACTTTCCAAAGAGTAATGGATGTAGCTTTCTCTGGCTATATTAATGATTTCATTGTTGTATATCAAGATGATGTGACTATTTTCTCCAAAAAAAGGAGTGACCACCTGCAACACTTAGAAAAAATTATGTTAATATGCAGGGAGTATGGTATTTCACTAAATCCCAAGAAGTGCCATTTTGGAGTTCAGAAAGCAAAGCTTCTTGGACACATTGTATCAAAGGAAGGGGTCATGATTGATCCTGAAAGGGTAGAAGCCATCAACAAAGTCCCTATTCCAAGAACCAAGAAGGGAATTCAATCCTTTTTTGGGCAGATTAATTTTATTAGGAGATTTATCTCCAACTTTTCTGAACTAACTATCCCAATCACTAGCATGCTGAAGAAAGATCAAAGTATCAAATGGGAAGAAGAAACTATTGAAGATTTTGTTGGGATCAAAGAAGAATTAAAGAATTCCCCTATTTTAGCAGCTCCAGATTATAAGAAGACTTTCCAAATGTTTTCTTTTTCTTCAGAAATTACTATTGCATCTGTGTTGTTGCAGAAGGATGATGAGGGAGCTGAAAGACCAATTTCCTTTTTCAGTAAGGCATTACAAGGAGCTGAGCTAAAGTATACTATCATGGAGAAGTAGGGATTTGCTTTGGTAAAAGAAACAAAGGTCTTCAAGCCATATATTATGAGTTCTCAAAGTCATTGCTTATGTTCCCCACACCATGGTGAAAGATATCATATCAGAAATGGAGGTTTCAAGAAAGAGATGCCAGTGGGTAAACAAATTACAAGAGTATGATATGGACATCCAAAAAAAAAAATTAGTCAGAGGTTTGGGCCTGGAAAAACATATGGCAGAGAGAAACCTATAAACAATTGAGGTAAATGAAGTTGAAGAAGAAAGGTTGTATGTCCTTGAAAAATGTTAAATTCTAAAAGGTACAAGGACATCATTTTTTATCTCAAACATCTACAGTTCCCTAAACATTTGAGAAATAATCATAAAAGAGAACTTAAGTTAGCTTCCTAAAAATATGTCATTACTGATTTTGGGTTAGCTTGGAAGAACCCTGAGGGAGTTAAGATGCATTACAAAGATGAAGCCCCTAAAATAATTTTTGATCTCCATGGAGGAGTTTGTGGGGGGAATTTTGCAGGAAGAGTCCTAGCTCATAAGATCTTAAGGGCTGGTTATTGGTGGCCAACTCTTTTCAAGCAACTCTTTTGGTAAGAAAGTGTGAAAGTTGTCAATTTTCAGGAAGATGAAAAGCTTCAGGCTCCCTTCCTTTGCAGCCTATATCAATTGAAGCCCCATTTAAATGTGGAATTGACTTCATTGGTGAGATTTCCCTTCAAGTGTAGGCCATAAGTGGATATTAGTACCACTTTACTTCACCACGTGGGTGGAGGCAATACCCACCAAGAAGACAACCCACCAAATTTTCATCGATTTTATTTTGAATTATACCATTTGTAGATTTAGATTACATGCCAAAATAGTTGCTGATAATGGCATGAGCTTTTGAGCTAAACATTTGGTGGCTATGTGCCATGAATATGGGATCAATTTGACATATGCTTCCAATTATAATCCCTAAGGAAATGGACAAGCAGAGTCTGGCAATAAAAATTTGTTGAAGATAATTAGAAGAACTTTGGAAATGAAACAAAGAAAGTGGGGTGAGCAGTTGAAGTTTGTTGTTTGGGCTGATCGAATCACTGTTAAATGAGCTACTAGAAAAATCCCATTTGAGTTGGTGTATGGAACTCAAGCTCTACTACCCCTGCATATGAAATTGTCTTCATTTCAATTTCTTCAACAACTGGAAGATCAAGAGGTTAGTCCCTATGATGCTTGCATCAATCAGATTGTTGAGTTAGATGAAGAAAGAAGGGCATCCCATCAGAGGCATGTAAAATTCAGAGAGAAATTAAAGAATTTGTTTGATAAGAAGGTGAATCCAAGAGCTTTCAGTGTGGGAATATATTGTGCTATTATGGGATAGCAGGCATGAGGATAAGGGAAAACATGGAAAGTTTGATGCATTATGGATGGGCCCTTATTCAATTGACATTCGAATTGGTGAACATACCTTCTTCTTAAAATACCTAGATGGGGAATTGCTTGAATTTCCTGTTAATGGCAGGCATTTGAAACATTTCCTTGATTGATTTCTCAGAATCAAGGTATGCACCATTGTATAGTGTATAATCTTCTGGTTTCATTCTACTTTCATGTTTTCTTATTTTGGTTTGTCCTGGTCCTTGGTGACCATTTTTGTTGGTTTCTCAGTTCATCCTGGGGGAATTAGTCATTGTTGCTCTTTGAATCTTGTTCTTGACTCCGTTGCCCAATGGTTTATTTTTGGAACTTGGTCTGATATTTGTTCTTGTGGCACTTGCTATGGAGTTCCCATCCTCTGAGTCAGAGCTGATGTTGGTGCTCAATTTAATCTCACCCTTGTTTGCTCTAAAAATTATCTCAGTCTGCATGGTTTGATAGTTTTCTATTTCCCTGTATTGGATGCATGAAATATTTTCTTCATTTGGTTTCCATGATCAGTCCTTTCCATTTGGTC
The DNA here is from genome assembly GCA_019776745.2 of Taxus chinensis. Classification (NCBI taxonomy): domain Eukaryota; kingdom Viridiplantae; phylum Streptophyta; class Pinopsida; order Cupressales; family Taxaceae; genus Taxus; species Taxus chinensis. Next base: position 55,070 of record JAHRHJ020003480.1, on the reverse strand, counting down.
GAGGATCACATTAAGTCCAATATTGTTTCTCCATTTCTCTATCCATGAGAAGGAATTTGTAATTTGGGTGTGAATTTGGGTTTTTCCCCTTCTATTTTTCCACAGTAATGTTTTCCCTATCAATTTTTGTCCCAGCATCCACGGAAATGTGGTCCTTTCTGATTGGATTTGGCCTGGTGGGTCTTTTTGGTGAAATTTTCCACTTTTTTCACATTTGTAAAAAATACCAAATTGGCCTCGTAGCCCCGATAGTCTCTGATGGGATATTCAGAAAATATGAAGCGGCAAGAAAAATGTCTTACTTTGACCCCAAAGAAGGACACATTGGCATTTTTTCATGTTACAAGTGGGAAATGGGTCGACGGGAACATTTTGAAGTTTTTTGGCCTCTTTGTAAAACGGAGGAAAGTTATGAAATAATCCAAGCTTTTTTGGGTCACCGTTAGAAGCGCGAAGGTGGGTTGGCAGAACATTTTGAATTAATTTTCAAAAGTTAGAAGTACTCCAAAGGCCCAGGTCTAAGCACCGGAGGGTCCTTTTGAAACTCTGAGGTCCACTTAAAACTAAAATCTTGGACACGTGGAGGGCCGACGCTCATTTGAGGATCTGCCTTTGGGTCCTACCTTAGTAGTTACACCAAGGAGACATGTGGAGGCTTCTGCTGGCTCCTCTCTATACTTGAATTTTTCAAGCAACTTTCTAAGGCTTGGGACACATGGAGGGCCTATGCGCTTGTTTGGGACCTTCCCCTGTACTTTACTTTTGAAGAAGCGCCGAAGGGACATGTGGAGGTTTCCGCTAGATCCTCCCATACTTATAATTTTCAATGGCCGAAGAAAATTTCTCAGACCCGGAGGCATGTGGCACCTTCCACTCGACCTTAGACTCTTTCAACAACTTTTCTAGACTAAGATAGTGGTGAGCCCTACACATTTAGGATCTCCAATTTTAGGCACCATATCAAAATGTTTCCAAAGAACACGTGGAGGCTTTGCTAGCTCCTTTTTATACTAACACTTTTTTCAAATCCCAAAATGAAATTTTCTTTGGCCCAGGGCTCGTGGAAGGCCCACACTTATTTGTGAACTTTCCTCTGTACTTCACCTTTGCAGTTGCGCCAAGGAAACATGTGGAGGCTTCTGCTGATTCCTCTTTACACTTGGCAACTTGAATCGTAGCACAGGTATGTGGAATAATCCGTGTATGGATATTCATTTATGAGAGGAAAAAATGTATGCATCCATATGAGGAACTCATTTCTCAAGGTGTTTCCTCGAGGGAGAAAAGGATTTCTTGTCAGATCCAGCTATACAGAGCCACTTGAAAATGATTTAAATGGGGATTTCTCACATGACAGAATAAAAGAATGATTAGGACTATCAAAAGGTTATGGCGTGGCATCCTGGTCATGGTTGAAGGTCTGAGAAATGTGATCATTCATGATTTTTCCACCTGGCAGCTTCAGGTGTAAATTTGTTAAACATCACTTTCTGAGACAAATTGGTAACAAGTAAAGGATTCCTCGAATATTCTTATTTTTGGGGGGAAAATTTGGGATAAGTGAGCGAGTGAATTGTATAAATGCAATGAGGATACTCTTGCAAATGGTCGGGGGTTTAATTTTTACGAGAAAATTTGAGAAATCCCATCTTCCTGAGAGACCATCTGAGAAACCTGTTAATTTCCTATGTTTTAGATTTCAATCACGTCAAGATGGTTGTAAGTGTATAGCCATTGACAAGCTCCTGAGAATTGTTCAAGAAACTTTCCCCTACTGATGAATCTAATAAATCTTGAATTAATCTATGTTGATCTTGGGCAAAATTGTGTCTGATTTTCTTTCAAAATGTCTTTCAAATAGTTTTTCTTGTTCCTGTTGCAATCTTATATTAAAATATCTCTCAATCACATAATATCTCATCCATGTGTTAGTATTTTGGCATTTTCAATTTCATTATTAGAAGAGCTTTCATCTGGTAATGAAATAAACAATTTAAAATCATTTTACTTCCACTATGTTGATAAAGATTGTTTGTAAGCCTATGAGTGTATCTTAGGCGTGATGAACCAGGGGTTGTTAATGTTTAATTGAGTCTTTAGCTCAAGCCTTCGTGTTGAATTCTTAAAGATTGTGTGAAACCATGCAGATCTGGGCCTCCATTGATGCACACCTTCTGGTTGAAGGAATATTTTGGCTATTCTGAAGCATTATGTCTGTTAGTTTTCCAATTGTTGTAAAGGTTCTCAAAGATCTGGTGAAATCAACTTCATCTTGCTTAATTCCCCACCAAAAATTTCAAATAACCATGAATCCTACCTGAAGTACCCTTATTTGTGTTGTGTATCCACAAATGAACAAATTCTACTGCCAAAATATACATAAGCAAGCAGGTTTTAAGTGTCTTTAGTAACCTGAACCTTGTTTAGAAAATATCTCCATTCTTTAGAAGTGACAACTCGTGAGAGTTAAATTGTGGTGTATTGATCATATTTTCTCAAGGTTCCCTTTAAAATTGTGCAAAGAAGGATCTCTTCATGTCCTTCACCAACAAAGGTTACAAAATGGGTCCTCTCACCCTGGTTGAAAGGCATGACCTAAAGTAGTGAGGATAGATCAAATCCTTAATGAAGGTGCTATCCATTTATGCAATTCTTGAGTGATAAAGAGTCAGACGAATCACATCCCCAGCTACAAAATGACTCATATCGTTGTCCATCTATCCCTAAGCATCCTTCCAAGTTCCGTGATGTTTCTCGTCCCCCGTGGGAGAATAAATTTGGATACCAACACCACCACTTATGACCTTTCACATTCCTTTAGGAATGAAATTAAGTCATTTAATTATTTTTTAAAAGGGAATTTTAAAATGAAAAGTGAGGCCCCTTAAGTGAATAAGAAGAAAGAGTGAAAAAATACAATCCCAATGAATAAATATAATGTTAGAGAGAGGTAAGAGGAGAGGTCAGGAGAGAGAAGTGATAATATGGAGATGGGAAAGCTCTAGTTCATGAAGAGATTATTCTTGATGAAATCCTTCATTGCTGAGATGAATGTTACTAGAGGGATATTCTTTGGGTGCTTTTATAATTAGGGCTTGTGATCCTCTCTTGTCACTCTCCTCATGACCATTTCCTAAACTCCTTGATTCTTAATAAATCTCTATATGTTTCAACGTCCTCAATGGATTCATGATGCTCTTGTTTGCACCTATTTTGTAGGTGGAAACCATTCATACATATTGGTTCATTCTGACATATTTCGTGTTATGGCGTGATTCGTATGATGTCCCTTCTCTTGGAAAGCTTATTGAACACAAGGTTGGAGTGGGAATGTAGATATCATCACCTTTCCTCCTCTTAACTTCGTTGAAATTCAAAATTCACTTCCATAATAGATATATCTCCTTCTTAGAAGGGTTCAACCTTTGGATACCCAAACACCTTATTTTCCACCCGTTCCTCATTGAAAATTTTCTCTTCTACAAATGGGGAATAAAGAAACTTTACATTCACCATCACATTCATTAAACACACCTCCATAATAGATATTGGGAAGATGATTGAGAATTGGGATTACACTTACATACCTTATTTGATATCACTTTAATTTCATGGTCTACATCAATTATATCCCAATTTTGAATCATGCCAAGCTAAGGTATTTATGACCTTATCATCACCAAGTAGAGAAAAAACTACCATACTTAACTAAAAGTGTCTACTATGAAACTTTGGGTCCGTCAAGCTACAACAATGTTCCCAAATTTGCCAAATCACTCATGGATGTACCTTCATCAACATGTGTAGCTTAGCATCCTTATTTATTTACTAATATACCAAAATTTACTATTTTTAGTAATTATTAATTTAGGAAGTCTATTTTTAGCTACCAATTTCTCAATATGACACATTTGAGTATTGTTGATATGCAAGGAGAAATGTCAACTCAGAGAATGAACTATTTATAAAACTTACTTTGCATAGAATATGAAACTTATTAAGGATAACTATTTGCAGAACTTATTTTTCATAAGTTTGTATTCTTGGTGTCGTACTGGAATAAGAGTGGTCTCAAAATTTTTGTCATTTCATACAGATTATTTTCTCCAATTTTTATAGGATTTCAATTTTCAAAACTCTATAGAACTGAAAAATAAGTTTTTATAAATGGAAACTTCATTTAGATATTAAAAATAATGTATATCACCATTATATCCAAGGTTGGAATCATTTGAACGGTGTTTTTGAGGAGCTGTTGTTAAAATCTCATGGAAAACAAACAAGGGGTTTGAGAGATATGAGAAACTTTCCATTTTTACTTTATGAGGTCTTGAAAACATTCCAAGAGGATCATAAAATAAAGGAGATTAATATTAAGAGGGAAAATAAGAATTTGAAAACATGAAAAATGGTTAAGTTCTTGATTTCAACCCTTATCTCTTACTTTGCGCAACTTAACTCATCCTTAACCTAGCTAGGATTAACCGGGTTTAGAAGAAGGTTAATGTGGAGTTTCATACTAAAATAAGGGGAAAAGAGGGATGATAAAATTTTCCTTGCAAAATATCATGCTAAGTGTTATCATGTGATTTCATGAGAGTGAGATGAAAGGGTTGTAAACTAGGTCTCAAGGCTAAACCATTGTTTTAAATGTGTTTGGGGCATAACTAAGAGAAGTGGAGCACACATTTTTGTCCCTCATGTCCCTTGTCACATTAGGAAAAATAAAAGGGATATTATAATCTCAAAAATGTTCCATGGCTGGATGCATCATGAGGAGGGGGCCCAGAATGGTCTAAAACATGCATTGACAACTTTCTAGCACACCAAGGTTATCAATTTAAGTGAAAAAATTAAAAAACTCATAGGGGAAGTACAATTTTGTGTCCCATATGTACCCTTTCAGTAAGGGACAATGGAAAAGGGACAAAAAATAATTAAAATTGTGCTAAGGGGTTTAACATCATGAGATAGGGGCTTACTTTCATGTTTTCCACTTTCCTAATAGCCCAAGTCACAAGTTTTAAGTGACGAAAATAAAAATATCCTAGGGGAGATTTTTTTTTATCTCCCTTGTCCCCTTAAACCAATGGACAAGGGAAAGGGAGAGAAAGGGTCCAAATTTTTTCTCAAGACTTTAAGTGATGTTGATGTCATCATCTCAAAACAAATTTAGAACACAAAGCTTACCTTTTCTTCCCCGAGAGTGAAATTTGGAGTTCAAAGGTAAAAATTTATATCATTTTGAATCCAAAGAATACATTTAAATAATTCCAACCACTTCAAGAATCAATTCAATTGTAACTTGAGTGACTTGGAATCAATCACCCTTTCAGAATAAAGGATCAACAAGAGTGACTTGGAATACCATGAAGAGTAGTGAAGTCAAGGATCAAAATTAATGCTTCCATAATGTAGGGGAATCAAAGATATTTCCATGGACTATTTTATAAGCTTCCAAATCCTCCCAAAAATCCTAGCATATTTAGAACAAGATGAATTTCTCTGTTGAGGCCTTCATTCCCTGTGCCTAAAATAACCCAATTTTTCTTGAATTGTTCCTAACATAATTTTCCCTCATATATTTTGCCTAAAATAACTTCAATCAACTCCTTTAGCTATTACTAAAATCCCATATTCTTTGAGCCTTTTATTTAGCTTATGGGGTCTAGTTATCATGACCAAAAGTTTTAATTTTGCAGGTTAGACATTTAACATGAAAAAAATGGGCTCTAGATTGGAGACATTAGATCATTAGAGGTAATGAAAAACGTCAGGTATTTCATGGGGGAATATATTAGTGCCTTATCCATTGGGCCATAGATTCATTATGTTAAGTAACTAGCAAAACAGAAAACGAAACAAACACACAACAGAAAAAGGAAACACATTGAACGGAGAAGGAAACACACAAAGGAAGGGAAAATATGATAAAAACCTAGATCACATATGGTATATGCAGGGGATAACCCAATTTAATTGTAGTACATATTATTCTCTGAATGTTTACCCATGCACGGGTAGCACCAAATGCCTTTGTTCTGAAAACCCATTGACTAGCTCGGTGAAGTACGACCCTTTCCTTAACTTCTTGGGAAATTTTATATGATTTTTATTACGTGAATGGGTCCATTTAGATGGTACATTACCATTATTTCTCTAACATTCCATTTCTGACTGCCAATATATTTTTTGATTCATCCCTAATTTGTTATTTCTCACTTTTCACCTTCATGCTGCTACAAGAATGATTCTTGATCATATTAAATTCATCATGTTTGAAAATATGCATATGATCCCTAATAAAAATTTTACCTTTATTTTTCATTATTTCTGTGAACATGTTTAACATGACTTGGTTCTCGATATAGATCCTCAGAATTTCAACATTATTTCAAATTTTTTGATATTCAAAGTTTACCTACTACTCTAAGTGGTCATCATTCATAGACACCAACTCATTTAATACTTGTTTCCCATAATGGTTTTATCTACACAACATCTCATCTTTTTGAAAGGAAAATGAGTACAAGGTGGGGTATGAAATATTGACATCATCACTTTCCTTCTTGCGACCATATTGAGCTTTAAAAATCATCTTCATGATGGATAGATCCTCTTATTGAGAAAAGTCAACCTTAAGAGACCCAAAAATGTTATGATTTATACATTACTCATTACAAAGGTCCTCTTCTTGAATGGAATCAGACTTGGGAGAATCAAACACCATTCCATATATCTCTTCTTCACTGATAAGGCCATTGTCCTCTCCCAATGCGAAGAAGAAGGATTCAAATTCATAATCATTTTCATACTCACCAAACAAGACTTCATGTTGGACCTCAAGAATATGATTAAAAATTTAGGATTTACCTTCTAAGAATTCATTTGATGTCACTTCTTCTTTATGATCCGTATTTCTCATTATCTCAGTATTTATTTGTTGTAAGTCATGATATCCAAAATATTCATCACCACTAAGTAGAGAGTCTGCACTATATCCACATCCAATGGAAAGTAAATAATTTATAATTACAGTTACATCAAATCATCATAATTATTTTCCATTGCATCATTCAAATATGGAAACTCCTTCATCAATATGGTCAGATTGACATATTCCTATGAAGTTATGAAAAAGTTTCCATACCTTGAATCTTGGTAAGGGTAGCTGCCCTTGGGTCACCTGGTTTTTGAACTATGTATTTCATTTTCCTTATAGGAAGGTGATTTTTCATCTTACCATTTACTAGTATGGTGAAATAAGACCAATCCATCTAATATCTCCACCAATATCCCAACAAAAACCCTAGCTCAAAACATACCATATGAAGCTGGTATGTCTGCAATAAGTATTTTCATCATGATTTTCTTGTCAGGAAAATCTATAAATGTTACTTGAGAATCCTTGACCTAGAAAATGAGAGGTACTTATTTGGTCTCCATGGAGTATAAATGGACAAAAAAAAGGATGAGAGTGATACCAAGAGCCTTGGAAAATTTGCAGGGCATGACATTGTTAGAGGCACCAGAGTCAATAATGTAGTTATTCAATTTATACCCATTGATCAATAAGACAAGATAAAAAGGTTATATTTTCCTAGAAGTGGGGGATTTTGATACAAGAAGGTTATGAGAAGGAGTGGTATTGAGGGCATGAAGTGGTTCTTTGGTAATGGCATATTTTGAAGATGAATTTGAACTACTTCCTTAAATAAACTAGAGAATTTTATCAAATTATGAGATGATTTCTCAAGTACTCAAACTTAAAAATTTAAATTTTGGATTTCTTGACATGGTCAATGATGTTAAAATATGAAGAATTAGTGGGCACATCAGGAATAATAACATCCTTGATAGGTGTAGGATTTGAATTATTAGGATTAAAAGAAGTAGAAACTGATTTGACAAGAATATAATAGCGACTTACTTGAAGAGGAAAATGGGACCTTGGATAAGGTAGTTTGAATTTTGTTCATTGATGACTCCATGGAAGTGATATTAGATGATACTCTCTTTGTTTTTTATTTTGGTAGAGTCTCCATTTGAGGATCTGTAGCTTTCTTATTTTGGATCGTAATAGAGGAAGAGGCTTCTTTTTGTGCTTATGAGTGAGTGAACACTGCACAAGAGTAAATATTCATATTATCCATGAAATATTTGGAATATTCATTAGATGAGTATTTAAAATACCCAATATTGGTATATATGTATTCTTATTCTCTTAACTTCTAATCCAAAATTTTCCTCTAATTCATCTTTATAGGTTCCACAAGATACATTAACCAGTGGATCTTTCAAGGTAAGCCTTCGCAGTGCTCCACAAATTTGATTCCTATTTTTATATTGATATGAGGCATGTTGATAATTTTTCTTCTTCAATGTAGTCAACTCATTGACCAAATTTTTCAACAACGGATCAACAATTTCATCTTTAAACTAGGGAGCTTATTCCTTTATGAATAGTTATTGACCTTCCTTGACATGATAAAGTCATCTTCCAATTCAATTGTAAGTTCTTGAGAATTATCCAAAGTGTTTAGTTGAGATATCCATAATATGAACCCAAATTTAGGAAACTGAGCATTTATGAAGAACCTCTTTTGATTATCTGTATTAGGACGAGCACCAATAGGAATTTTCTTAATCAACTTCTTAAATTTTGCCACAAATTCTCTCATGGGATCTTGTGGTTCTTTCTTCATCTAAGTTAATTGAGAAAGGAGGGAATGCACATCTTCCAAAATCTTGAATCTTTCTTCAAAATTTCATGTCATCCTAGTCAGTAATGGAGTAAGGTGGAAATTAGTAAAACCATTCTACAATGACATCTTAGAATGACTCCATCAATAGTCAAATGGAAAAATATTCATGTCCTACTCCAAGAATTCCACAAGATGTGATAAAAATTTTAATATGATCATCTGGACATTTCTTTCCATCTCCATAAAATTTGGGAAATTTATTTCTTGATCCTTTTGGTAATTCATGAAGTGGAGGATCCAAAACTAGCAGACTGGGGTTTTGTCCCCAAGGGATAGGTGCAACCATTTTTGGAGGAAGCTTATTACAAAGTTGAGAAGAGAGTGGAGATTCAATCGAGCCAAGAGATGAAGATGCAAGTGATTGTATTGGAATCCATATGGGAGAAAGTATGAAATCAACTTGTTCCTACAACTCAAATGCAAGATTTTGAAAGACTAGACTATCACTTGCTTGGTATTCCCTAGTGAATCTCACTTATGTTATTTTTACTCATAATGTTCAATAAAGATGCAATCATAAATAATGGAAAATTTTAATAGGATCTCAAACATTTAGATATTATTTTTGGTATTTTCTAGTTTTGAAATTTTTTAATGGTTTTTATATATATATATGATTTTTTTATTCTAGAGATCGTTATAGGGGTGCATAAGGGTAAAACGTCCCTAGTAAAGTCACCAAAAACTGTTGGTGAAATGATTTTTTGCAGGAAAGATTAGTGGGCTTTACCAATGATCATGGGGCTAGGCCCCTCTTGGGTATAGGGAGGATTCCATTTACTGGATGAAAGGAATAAATGAAGTTGTGGGTGGATGTTAGGTTAGGGATCACACAGGAATACTCCACTAAACATATAAAAAATTTCTTGTACAATGTACAATGGAGGAATTTTCTTAGAAAGAGGTAAAGGGAAGAGGATGAATAACTAAGAGGGGGTTAATGTTGTGAGTAGACTTATATATTTCACACACATTAACCAAGTAGGTCCACATTCAATAGGAATAAATCAGACATATAAGCAATAACAAGACCAGTAAATCATAGACACAAAGTTTTATTGATTCATTAATAAAATACACAAAGATCCTTCTTATTTATTAAGATTCCAATTCTTACAAAGTTGAAAAATAGAGAGAGTAAAAGAACATAGGAAAGAAGATAGAAGAATATAACTTATTTCTTGTAGTATTAGTGAAACAAAATACAATAACTAATAATAACAATTTCTAACCCTTTGGAATGGAGAAGCCATCTCAATTTATAGCTTACAAAGATGTCTCTTCATCTCCCCCCCATGTGACTTTTCATCCTCCCACCACTTGTGGCCTTTTGTATTCCTTTAGGAATGAAATTAATTCCTTTTATTATTTTTGAAAAGTAAATTTTACAATGATAAGTAAGGCCACTTTAGTGAATAAGATGAAAGAGTGAAAAAATACATTTTGAATAAAGAAATAACATGTAGAGAGAGGAGGAGGAGAGAGATAAGAGAGAGAAGTGATAATCCATGGAGATAGGGGAAGCTTTGTTGATGAAGATTTGCTTGATAAAATCCCTTGTTACTGAGATGAATGCTACAACTGGCGGAACATTCCTTGGGTGATTTTATGATCATGGATTGTGATCCTCTCCTGTCATGCTCTTCATGACAATTACCTCAATTTCTTGGTTCTTAATAGATCTCTTGATGTTTCAACACCCTCATAAGATTTATGATTCTCTTGTGTTCACCTAATGTTTAAGTGGAAACCTTTTATATACATTGGTTCATTCTAACTTTTTTCTTTCCATGGTGTGATTCACATGATTTCCCTTCTCTTGGAAATAGAATTGAACACAAGGTCAAAGTGTGGAATGTGGATATCATCACCTTCCTCCTCTTGACTCCCTTGAACTTCAAAATTCACTTCCATGACAAATATATCTCCTTCTTGGATGGGATCAACCTCGAGAGACCCAAGAACATTCTTTTCCACTCGTTCCTCATTAAAAATGTATTCTTCTACAAATGGGGAAATAAAAAACTCTACATTCATCATCATACTCATCAAACACACCTCCATGTCATTTCTTGGGAAGATGATTGAGAATTGGAATTCACCCTTATATACCTTATCTGATATCAATTTCCTTTCATGGTATGCATCACTTATCACCTAGATTTTTATTGGTGGAAAGCCAATATTTATATGACCTTATCATTTCCAAGTAGGGAAACAACTCCCATACCCAATTGAAAGTCTCTCCTATGAAATTTTGGGTCTTTCAAGTCACTATGATGTTCCAAAAATATCCCAACCACTCATAGATGTTCCTTGATCAACATGGGTAACTTAGTATCCTTGTTTCATGACCAATATACCAACACTTATTATTTTTAGTAATTCTTAATTTAGGAAGTCTATTTTTAGTTACTAGTTTCTCAATTTAACACCTTTGAGTATTCTCGATATGTAATGAGCAATGTCAACTTAGAGAATAATTTTTTTAGCACTTAATATTTATAGAGTATGAATCTTATTAATTCTTACTCTTTTTAGAGGTGGGTCTTCATAGTGTCATAATGGAATAAGAGTGGTCTAAAAATATTTTTTATTTCACAAAGATGCTTTAATCCACTTTTTAGGGGATTTTAATTGATAGAACTCCATAGATATAAAAAATGGTTTTTTAAAAATTGAAACTTCATTTAGATATTAAAAAAATGTATACCACATCTGGATGTAAGGTTGGAATCATCTAAATGGTGTTTTTAAGATGGAGATATTATTACAATATTATGGAAAACTGCTAAGGATTGTAAGAGATACAAAAAATTTCCATTTTAGTAAATGAGTTCTCAAGCACATTCTTTTAGTAGAATTAACAACAAGGAGAGTAATATTGGGAGGGAAAATATGCATTTTAAAACATGAAAACTGGATAAGTTTTTTATTTCAACCTTTCTCTCTCACATTTCACACCTTAACTCATGCTTAATTACACTAGGCTCAACTGGGGTCAGACGAGGGTTAATGTAGAGTTACACCCTAAAAATTAAATGGAAAAGGGGAAATGGGACAAGAGGGATTTAAACAATGCACCTTTGCAATAGATCATGACAAGTGTTCAGCATGGGTTTCATGAGAGTGAGATGAAGGGTGATACAAAATATCTCTCAGGGCCCAACTATGGTTTCACATGTGTTTGGGGGATAATAAAGAGAGGTGGAGCACATGTTTTTGTCCCTCATGCTACTTTTTACCTTAGGAAAAATCAAGGGGATAAACGAATATAAAAAATGTGCCATGGGTGCATGCATCATGAGGAGGGGACTAAAATGGTCTAAAACATGTATTTACAACTTCATAACACATCAAGGTTGCTACTTTAAGTTCCAAAAAAACAAAAGCATAAGTGGTGAAATAATTTGTGTCCCCTATTCCCTTGCACCAAGGGATAAGGGAGAAGGGAGAGGGGAGAGGGGATAAGGGGCAAGGGACAAGGGATAAAACACCTTGAAAAATGCACCCCGATGTCTAACATCTTAATGAAAAGGGATGTCGTTAATTTTCATTATTTTCCACTTGTCTAACAACCCAAGTCAAAATTTGTAAGTGAAAAAAGTGTAACTCTCATAGGGGGAGTGAAATTTTATTTCCCACTTGTCACCTTTCACCAAGGTACAAGGGAAATTGAATTGTAAGGGTTTAAAAGTATGTTGAATCCTTTAAGTGATGTTGATTTCCTTTTATGCCCCGAGAGTGAGAGTTAGATTTTAGAGGTGAAAAATTAGAACACCGAGATTTCCTTTTATGCCCCGAGAGTGAGAGTTAGATTTTAGAGGTGAAAAATTATATGATTTTGAATCTAAAGAATCCTTTATTTCATTGTAACCAATTTCACTACTTGATTCAATTTTCAACTTGAGTTATAGCACTAGTCACCCTTCTGACATGAAGGAACAACAAAAATGACCTAAACTACCATGCAAATTAACAAAGTAAAGGATAAAAATAAATGTATTCATTATGTAGGATACTCCAAGATATTTCTATTGACTATTTTATAAACTTATAACTCCTCTGATAACTTCTAAAATCTTAAGAACAAGGTCACTTTCTTTGTTGAAGTAGTTATTCCTTCTGTCTGAAATAACCCAGTTTTTCTTGAATTGTTCCTGACATCATTTTCCTTTATATATTTTCCCAAACCTACCTTTAATAACTTAATTTATCTCCTAAAAATTGAAGATGGGTCGCTCCTTTCTACTCATATCCCGGGGGATGTCCTCGTGCTATAATATGGCTAAAAATAGCCAATTTAGTGCTCTGAAGAGAACCATTCTACCTTAGGAATTGGTATCATCATGAAACCAAATTGGATCAATTCCCCTGCACATGAAACACACTTCAAAATCCTATTAGAATGTTCCTCTTAGCTAGAATGAGAGTGGTATATACTCAGAGGTGCTATGTGATCTAATAGGCTGGTTGAAGGAAGGGTTTACAATGACTGGAAAATGAGGTTTTCAAGGGTAGGCTTGGTTTTCATGACCAATTTTTTCAAATTTTCATGCTATACATTTAGCATGTCAATATTATGATTATCAGGAGTTCCATGAGAGAAATAATAAATATCTCTACACCTTTGGTTCTCCATTTGTGTCCTCTGTTCTGCAAGAGGAATTTGGTGTAAATGAGGAGGTTAATCCATCCAGTGAACCATTCAATGGTCCTCTCATATTTGAAGATCAATATTTCCTAATGTGTTTATATTTTGGGGTCATATGTCATCGTGTTAATATATTTATCCCTCTATTTTACAATTTTAAGACAATAATGTAATACTCCCTTTATTTTGCAAATATGTATGTAAGTTACTAATTTCCAATGATGAGGGCCCCAATAGATCCCTCATTTTATTACACAATAATTCTTATGAATCATGAATTATGTTTTGTTTTGTGTAAAATTAAAATTTAAAAATATATTACTCCTAAAATAACAATCTTAATCTGAATATGGTAGATGCATCCACATTTTATGATAGCTCTTAGGTCACCAAAACACCAATTTAAATGAAATGAAATCTAATAACTTAGATATAATAAATAATCACTTATCTGTAACTGACAGGTGTTGACATCATGATTAATAAGTTGAAAAATAAATTTCTAATCACCATTTTTTTTTATAAATATACTATAAATTATCTTAAATTCACTATTACAATCAAAACTAAATTAAAAATATATGATTTCTTCACCAATACTATGACATCTAATTTTAGAAAATTCATGAACCCTATGAATCTGGGTTCATCTAGATTCTCCACCAATTGTATAAGTTTTTTCCCCATAGGGTCCTTCAAAGTTTCCCTGACCATTTCAAATAATATAATAGGTTACGTAGAAGCACTCACAGTGTTTACACCACAATGGATAAATTCTAGGTCAAGCACCAAGACATGATCATTGTTACTATAAGTATTATCATTGGCTATATCTCTTTCTGTGTAATTAGATTTTAGTGCATCTGATTCTTTTATATCTTCTATAGTGGAAAAGTGTGGGATGGTGGCTTCTAGGTAGTCATATAGATGAGTGGTCGATTTGGTTACTAGGGTCAAACTAGTCATTGATACCTATGTGGAGAGTTGCATAATTAACCTTTATGTGTTTTCCACAAGTTTAGACCTCTGTATTACACCTTTGATATCCTATAAGATAGTTTTGGGTATGGACTAAATTGTTTTTGATCTATCCCAAGTGGATTTTTGGAACAATTTCATTGAGTTCCAAGATGAATTTTTTAGTTCAATACTGATTTTTAGGGTTTAGAGATCCATCTCATTACGTATGAGTTATGTCATACAACTTAAGCAAAGCATGCATAAGGGTTATCATATGATCAATATCATGATTAGTAATAGCTAAAAGGAGACTCAAGTTCGCTCTCCCCTTGATGAGCATACCATTTTGTGAGAGTATGCAAATTTATTTTCTAGCGGGATTCCTAGTTTTCCACCAGAAAGAGGTAAATTTAAAAATTGACCTAGTACTAGGTAGTGCTCCTATTTCACAAGCACCCTATAGGATGATGAATCTCACACTTCATGAGATCATGATTTAGTTATAGGAGCTATTGGAGAAGGGATTCATCCTCCCTAGTGTGTCCCCTTAGGGTGCACTTTTGATTTTCATGAAGAAGAATGACGGATCCCTTCGCTTATGTGTTGATTTTGGATGGTTAAACAAAGTGATGGTGAATACATATTATCCTCTTCCAAGGATTGATGATTTTTTTTACTAGACGTGGGGAGATAAAGTGTTCTCCATGTTTGAAATTAAGTCAGGGTACTATCAACTATAGATTTGAGCTCAATAAACATACATAAGACATATTTTTAGACTCGTTATGGGCACTCTGAATTCATAATGGTTACCTTCAATTTCACCAATGCACATGCAATGTTCATGAGTCTCATGAATGGCATCTTTAAGACATTTTAAGACCAATTTATATTGGTGTTTCTTGATGATATATTAATTTATTCACGCTCAGTGGAGGATCACTTGAGACAAGTTTTATAAGTTTTGAGGGAGCACAAGATTTTTGGGAATTTAGAGAAGTGTTCCTTCTTTAAGTTTGAGATTTAGTATTTGGGCCTTATCATTTTTTGTGAGGGTATCTTAGTAGATCCACTGAATATATGTGTTATTATCGATTGGCCAACCCCCACCAAAATTACATAGGTCCATAGTTTCATGGGTTTGGAAAGGTACTATCATAGGTTTGTTAAGGAATTCTCTAGGATTGTGCATATGATCACTTCCATTTAACACAAAGGGAAAATTTTCATTTATTTAGAGAATTAAAAGTAGGCCTATCAATTTATCAAAGATAATTTGACATCAACATATATTCCTGTAGTTCCAGATCCTTTGGCAGATTTTGTGGTTTGCACCAATGCTTCTTTAGAGGGACTTGGGGAATTTCTTATGTATGATCACCATGTTACTTCCTTTGAGTCACAAAAAGTCAAGGATTATGAACTTAATTATCCTACCCAAAATCTTGAGCTTTTGAAAGTAGTGAATGTATTAGATTGTTAGAGGCATTTTCTTTCGGGTAGACATTTTGCTTTGAGGACCAACCACTTGAGTTTGTAGCACATTTTCTCACAACCTAATCTCAACACATGTAAATGTAATTATATGGAGTTCCTTTGTGAGTATGACATAAAAATCTATTATATCAATGGAAATGAGAATGTTATCATTGATGCTTTGAGTAGGAAATGACACAAGTTAGCTACCTTGACTCTTTGATCATATCTTTGGGAAAAGGTACTTCAACATCTCCTTGTTGACATATTTTATGAGGGTAATAAATGAGAGGTTGAGTCACACATTTCCTTGGAGGTAAAATATGATGGTTGAAATTTAGAGGAAGATGGTCTTATATGATATCAGAGGAACATTTATGTTCCTAAGGTAGGGGATTTATGTAAATTGGTTCTTTCTGAGGCTCATCAATCCCCTTATGTAGCTTATCCAATGCTGAAGAAGATGCATGAAAATATGAGATAATTATACTATTTGTCTTGGTTATGCCATGAAATTAAAGAATTTTTAGCACATTATCTTGAGTTAAAGAGTGTAAAGGCTGAACACTCTCACCATGTAAGTATTATTTATCCACATGACATTCCAGAGTGGAAGTGGAATTTGATTTCTATTGAATTTATAGTTGTTATTCATAATTCATTGTATCAACATGATTCCATAATGGTGATGGTGGAAAATTTGAATTTTTTTTCCCACATCTCACCTAGAAGATCACATATAATGCAGTCACCATAGCTTGAGTTTCTCTAGATGACATTGTGAGACTACATGGAATTTTGAAGATGATTATTATTGATTAGGATTATATTTATACATCAGAATTTTAGACATCCATTTATTCATCTTTGGGATCTCATATTAATTTTAGATCCACATATCACCTTGAGATAGATAAAGAGATAGAGGGTGAATTACATTCTTGAAGATATATTTAGGATGTATGTCATGGGTCAATAAAGAAAATGGGATTACTACCTATACCTTATTAAGTTTTCCTATAAAAAAAATTACCACCACCCAATTGGCATGCCACTTTATTAGGATTTATATGGGTAACCATGTAGGATAAATTTGACTTGGGTAGGCTGGAAGATAGGGTATTTATTGGTTCACCATTCCTTTAAAACATGGAGCAATAGGTAATTATTATTAAAAAATGTCTTGAGCAGGATCGGGCATGTGAGAAGATGTATGCTGACATGAAGAGGGTCAAGAATCACTTTTCAATAAGTTAAAATGTATTTTTGAGAGTGTGTTGGTACAAGATTCCAATCCGTTATGGAATAAGATCTAATATTTCCCCTTGATTCATGGGTCCTTTTGAGATTTTAGAGGTTATTGGGCCTATTTCTTACCACCTAGATTTTCCAAGATGCTTATCCCACACCCATGACATCTTCCATGTTTCATTTTTTCTAAAGTATGTGCTATATAGTTATCATGTTTTGGATTGGTCAACTATAGATGAAGACTGAAGGATAGTTGAATTTTGAGCCCATGTGTATTCAAGAGCACTGGAGTTTGTCCCTTTAGGGAGGAGACTTGGAATAGGTTAGGTTTCATTGGAACAATTATGATGATATAACAACTACATGGGAGGATGCAACACCATCGAGGGCTCGATATCCTTATGTCTTCTAGTGAATTCCAATAGGAAGTATATTCTTAGGAGAGGGGGATAAAATGATAACCAAAATTTCCTCTCTATTTTGATTATACTAACTCAATTTACTTATTGTATTGAGACATTGAGCACCTCACTACTATGGTTATTGATTAGGAGATATATTATCTTTTATCACCACATTAGCTTCTAGATGCTAGTTTATCTTTGCAAGATGTTGTATGTGGATCATGAGGCCAATTCACTATTACTATTATTATTATTATTATTATTTGATTTAGATGTGATGTATGACTCTTTTGGATTTGAGATTAGTATGTATTTTTTATTGGATATCTCATGGGTGATTATCATAATTTCTAAATATATCATTTTATGGATGGATGTTTAAGTAACCAGTTAGATTAGTTAGCATATAATTGAATTGGATTGTTTCACACATGTATTACTATATTATTTAGAATTTGGTATTGAGCAAGTATGATGTTTGAACTTGAGTGTGAAGGCTACATGTTTATGTTATTGGAGAATGATTGTTTCAAGGATGCACCTCCATGTGGCACAAAGAGCCTTATGGGCCAAATTCACCTCTTGTTGATTTTGACCGCTTGTTATATTATTTTCATGTTTAATGTTGGAAGTGGGAAAATTACCCTATGGCATGTGTTTATTGATTTAATTGATCATTTTATCTCACTTTTACTCTACTTTCATTAATTTGGTTTAATAAATATTTTTTTACTAGTTTGTAATTTATTATTAACTAATTACTTCCCACTTGCATGAGTTGGATTAGTTGTCTTATTTTTTCTTAAATGGTTTTAGGATCACTTGATCATGGATTAGGTGGATCTACCACCCCTCTTAAAGGCCACCTCTCCCCTAAAACTCAAATTTGCGGAAGAGATGACTTTTGGGAGGAGTGTAAGGCAAGTTAGGGGATATTTTATCCTTGAAAAGATCCCCAAGTACTATACCTATGTGTCGGTGACATATTTTCAAGGATCATAAAGCTTAACTTCCCCCTTTGAACACCTTTTCAACCACCAACATTTATAATTATAGATTTTGTGTGTGATGGAACTTTTGGGGTGAAAGTTTCTCCATATGGAGATTTGACTTGCTTATATTTAAAATTTAATTTTCATTTATTATTTTGTATGTGTAATTTGAGAGTATTTGGGTGACATTTATTATTAGGTCGAGGGGTAACACTTGTCACCATATTATTGGGTATTGGTTTGGAGAATATTATCCTATATTATCCACCAACTTGGAGAGTTGTGAGGTTATTTTGGTTGTTTTTTATTTTCAATCTAATTTTGGATAAAAGGATCCTTAGATTGTGGAGATCTTGGATTTTTATTACTCTTGTGAGGTAGCCCTCACACCCTTTTAATTATGTTATTAATTTTAGAAAGGAATATGGTTTGGATTTTGTTAAATCTTTGGTGTTGGAATGGTTTGTCTGTTTTAGATATGTGTTCTTGTTTTCTTATTTGTTTTTATCTATCCACCCCTTTTTGGGGAAGATTTTGGAGTTGTAAGGGGAAGAGGAAACAAATCCCCTCTTACTTTCACATAAGGTTTGACAGGAAATCCTTGTTGGGATTTATTTTCACTCCATTCATATGATTTGAATTATTAAATCATTCCAACATGATTTTGGAATCATCTCCTATCCTTGCTAATGAAACCTCCAATGTTATAAAATCATTGGAAAGGAGGAGACAAAGAGATATACGGTATTTGGAGGGATATGGAGCTTTGGATATTTTTATGGGAATCTTGTAGAACTTGTGGACACATTTGGATACATGTTTGATTATGATCAAAATGAGATTTATTTTCTTCTCTTCCACATATTGGTAGAAGCACAAAGCTTCTTAGTTAATTTGTGTTGATTTCCAAACTCCTTTGGTTACTTGGATGTTTTTGGTTTTGGTTTATTTCCCCTTATCCTATTTGTGCTCACTTGGAGGTTTGCTTGTCTCATCTCCCATGGGCTTAGAGGGAGGCTATCATGCTATCCTTTATTGGAAGTGGCATGTAATGATGCGACCATTTAGTTGGGAGGTTAGAACCAAGCTATCCTCTTGTGGTTTGGATGCATTCTTAGTTAAAGTTGGAGCTTAGAAATGGAGTTTTTTGGGAGCTTGTTCTCTTTTGGAAGAATGCATTTTTCAATCATTTTGTTTCATGTTGTTCCCACTTTGTGGGAGGTTTTTTGTCTTGCATTTTTAATGAGTTGTTTTGTTTCTTGTTATTGTAAATGAAGGAAAGAGTTATTTGATGTTTTGCATTTATTTGGGAAATCCACTTTGATTATTACAAGACTGTATAAATCTGGACATATTATGAATAATAAATTGTATAGTTGTGTAAATAAAACTCTTCCATTGCCTTGTTCCATAATGGAAATAATGTTGTTTTTGGGATCAAAGGAAGTTAGTGATTTGGTTGGACAAAGGAAACTTAGATTTTGTAAGTTTGTGTTAAAAGAAGCTCTCTCATTTACCATGATTTCTCAAATGGACTTTGATCTGAATTGAACTCCTTGAGCTTGTACAAATACTCTCCAACCATAGTATGCTTTTAAATTGTAGTGGTAAAAATGTCATTTCCAAACTGGTATAATCTTGCAAAACATTCTTTTAGTTATTGGTTGTTTTAAGTTGCAAGAAAGTAAAATGGATTCAAAGTTTGTTTATAGCAATGGTTTAATAAAAGAAGTAGATTTTGTGTTTATTAATCTTTACTTTTAACTTATCATGCATTCTTCTTCTTCTTTGTAAAAATAAAAAGAGATGGTTTTTAGCTCATCCAAATTACTCTTCTCCTCTCATTAACTTGGATTACAAAACCAGTTTTGAACTCTTGATTCATTGTATAAGAGGTTGAAAATTTTCATATACCCTTGTAGGTATATTGTATAAACTATCTAGGTGAATAAATTTATATGTATAGGTATATGTGAAATAATATAGATATGAATATAAATGTATATAGGTTTTGATATAATGTTTGTATTCCAAAAAATAACATTGATTTAAAAGATGTCTTTTATATATATACATGTTTATATAAATATAAATATAATCCTGTATAGTATTATATAAAATTATTTATATTTATAAACATAGAAATTGAGTTTACTTTTGAATTTTATTTTGGGGTTAAGTGCCTATACACACAAAATTTGTTTTTATCTAAATAAATTACAAAAAACAGGAATGGAGGGGCCACGGCCTGGCCACGACCCCTCCCCCAAATCCTTCGGCCTTTTCCCATACACACAACCATTGTATACATGGAGCGCGGCCCCTTAACTATTTTGCTCTGGCCTCCTACATAGACCATGCGACCGCTTTGATCTGGCCTATTCTTTATACACACACACATATATACTCTTGAGGCCGTGGCTGCTGCTCCCTAACATGGGTTTTATTTATATATTTTGCATTCTGGCCTTTACATAGAACCCTGTCGACCGCTTTGATCTGTGTGCCTATTCACAGAAAAATTTATACCACACACATTGTATATACATCTTACAGGCCGTTAAAAATGCCAAGCTCACCTAAATTGGTTTTTATATATACATATATTTTCATATATATTCGTTGTATATATATATTATATATATTCAATGTATATTGCATCCAAAAGTTCCTTTGTAAAATAAAAACCCTAATGAGGGTAGGCATAATAAAATGAAATGGATGGAAATCAACAAATAATCCCAATAGGGCTCCATGGAAGTTCTCCCAAAACTTACAAACAAAAAGAAAGAAATAAGAGAATAGAAAGACAAATTAAAAGCTATAAGGAAGCTTAAAAGAAATTAGGGCTTCCAAAAAGTGACCTAGAATCAAGGGTGGAGACCCCTTGATCCAAATGTCCAAAATATTCCTAGGTCTTGCCACTTTTCAAGTAGTTTTTGGGGTTGACTTTTTATTTTGAGATAGTTAAGTGACATAATTTTGAGCTTTGGGGTTGAATTAAAACAATTCAAATTGGACTTAAAATGATGGTTAATTGAGTGTAAAAAGAGGCATGAGTCCATTTGGATGGGGCCAAATGGGACACATGCCCAAATAAATGAATTGAAGCTTAGAAGTTAGTTCTGTTACCTTGGATAATTATTCTCTTATCTTGATAAGTTTAACCTCTTGGTGGGAGAATGCTTTAGCTCATGTTAAACCTAAGTAACGTGAATTGTGTGGATAATGTTTGGAATTAATTCTTAACCCTTGATTGGATTATGGAGTCAAGATGAAATAAATAACTTATCAAAATAGTTTGATACTTTCTTAATTTATTTTACCGACTTGGTACATAAATTTAACAATTATTAAGTTTTTAATTGAATGTTACCTAATTAACATGTTCATGGGGCATATTTTATACTCCCTTTGTTAATTTTACAATGTGGGAAAAAATAATTCAATACTTACTTATTTAATTAAAGGACTCTTTATTAATTTTTGATACATTTAAAAAATGTACCCTAATTTTATGGGATGGACGGTTTATTTAGATGGTTAATTTGGGTGATGAAATCATGGGCATGACATAATATTTGCATTATAACTCCACCACATCATTTGTGAATTTTAGGGAAGGAAAGGTAACTTCTTATCTTTGTGATGGAATGACATTATTAGCATAGAATGAACAATAAAGTATACAATTTCCTCGTCTAAGGGGTGCTACTTATATTTTATAGGTGAAGCATGAAACCTAGTAAAATCAATGGGAAATAACTTTCCATCAAAGATAAATAATTTAAAAACATTAATTGTAAAAGATTAAACTTGTTCAAATACCTTGTTTCCCTTTTCATTAAAGTTTAATATTATTTAAATTTTTTAATTTAGGAAATTTTGAATTTAATAAGTTAGTTTATAACTTTGACAAAATGTCCTTTGGAGTATAGTCAATTACCATATGCAATTTTTAGGGGAAAGTAAATTTTTTAATTCAAGAAATGACATAAACAGGATATACTATCATAACAATACTAGTTTTTAATTTTTACAACTTCCCAAAAATAATCTCAAATGAATTATTACAACCTATTTTATCCCCTTGCATTAGTGATCCTAAATTTCATCCCTAGTGTAGAAACAACATAGTTTGGTTAGACATTGATGCATCCATTTTATGTTTTTTGAATAATGAAACTTGCAATTCCATACTAATAATATGACATTTATGATTATATTTTCCAATGCATTTGAAATGAACACACAAATTATCAACATATAGTACGTTGAATGCCAAAACTATTCCCATTGCATGTACCCCTTCATCCATTAAAAACATAGATCCATCTGGTTTTTTTCTGGAGAACGGGGTTTCAACACCATTCCTCATCATGATTATTCCAAGATTGAACATTTTCAATGGAGGGAATTTCTAAAAATGGAATTCTAACCCGTATCCCCTATTAAAATATATAAATTAATTAGTGATAGTTTTTAGGTGGTAGTTAGGTTCACATTGTCCCTTATACCCACCCCATAAAATTTAGTTACATATTAATAACAAGAATACAATGTTGTTATGGCGTGTGTGTGTGTGAGAGAGATTAATTAATGCTGTGCATTTTTGTCAAACAAAAATTCGTTTTAATATGTTTGAAAAGGGACGACTCTTTTAACGGGAGTATTTTAGCATGTGAATTATCATTCCTCCATTGCAGTTTATATTACTTTATAAAGATGGTAGTGATGAAATGTGTCAGCAAAGAAAATGTGGAGCAAAGTGGACCAACTTCTTGCTTTTTATCCTGACTGTTAACCAACTTGGTCAATTAAGGCAGCCAAATGACATGTATATTTTTTTTCCATTACAATAAAGCGTGCGTTTCAAGTTTCTTTCTATTAAAAAAAGTGTGTGTTCAAGAGTCCAACCATACTCTGGTTGAAAATTGCGCTCTACAGTTTTTTGAAGAGAAATATCAGAAGGACATGAGGGAAATTGCATTGTCTAGTCATAGTTTTCATATTGAAATGTGAAGAATAGGAAATGTGAATTGGAACTGAATGTCTTTCCAATAAGAACGCGCAGAGAACAAAAATTATATTATATTTTGTATATCGTAGGTCTTTTGGGTTGAAATAGTGCCCAATCGATATTATTTTAAAAAAATTGATCAACTTTTCTTGATTGAATGTTGAAGTATTTGAATGTGTTTATTGACTTACATAGGATATCAGAATCTCTTTTTATGTTTTGAAGGAAAATATAACCAATAATAATGCTGATTATGTGTACAATCTATATCGGTGAGCAGTAAGAAGCATCTCTGCTAATGTTTCAGAGAAAACATATAATGAATAACAAGCTAAATCAGTGAGTGGTAACGAATTACAATGATGAGTATGTGTACAGTGAGCAATAAGAAGCATCTCTGCACATGTTTCGAAAGAAACATATAGTGAATTACAATGTTGAGTATACGTACAATCTAAATCAATGAGCGATTGTGATTACAATCTAAATCAATAACCAGTGAATTACAATGCTTAGTATGAGTACAATCTAAATATTAATGAGTATCAAGAAGAATATTTTCCCATGTTTCAAAGGAAACATATCGTGAATTACACTGATCAATATGCATACAATCTAAATCGGTGAGCAACAAGAAGCATCTCAGAGCATGTTTCGTAGGAAACATATAGCAAATTGCAATGATGAGTATGTATACAATCTAAATTAGTGAGCAATTGCGAATAACAATGTTGAGTATGCATACAATGAGAAACAAGAAGCATCCATGCCTGTGCTTCGGAGGAAATATATAATGAATGCGAGAAACGTCTAAGCCCATGTTTCATATATCAAATTACAACGTTGTGATGCGGGAGCATAACTTGCAGAGACCATAACTTTTGATCTGACCATTGGATCGTCCTGAAATTATACAGGGTGGTAGATATACATTAGTACTATGATGGGGTAAGCTTCGCATGCAAGGTTGTGCCCATTTTGGCACGTTTTCGGGCCCGGATTCCTTCATCTAGAGGCCTAAAATTGGCTCGTAATGTTTTTTTTTGCTTTTGACTAGGTCTTAGAACTTTAATAACTTTTGTTATGCTTATTAGAATAAGTCCAAATTTTGTGTGATCCATAATTTATGAAGGCATATTTGGCACGAAAAATTTGGGGTCCATCGAGTTGTTTTGCTAGTAGGTAATTTTTGGCATTTTAGGGTTTTTTAAAGTAGACATGAAATAAAAGGTGTAATAGATCAGTGCGGATTCCAGAATGACAAGTAAGCTATTTTGAAGTTCCTGGGTTTTATTTGAAATCCGTTTATGTGTGTTTTGAAGGTATTTCAACCTCTTGCAACTGGATTCACATCAATTGGTATCGGAGCAGAATTTTGATCTTACCAAAATAGTTAAGGTAACATATTACATTTTTTTGTGTAATTTTTTTTACCTCTGTTTTATATGATCATGGCTAGATGCGGGAGGGGAGGTTATGCCTAGATGAATAGGCATATGTAGGAGCTATAAAGACAAGTTGCTGAGATCACAGGAGAAGTCACCTGCCTTAGAAGGAGACATACAAATGGGGATGTAGACCCAGATAGTGATATTCAAGAAGGACCTCCATTAGTGAATGAAGGAGGATATGAAGAAGATAATGAGAGAGATGAAGAAGCCTTAAATGAGAGACCATTTGAGGAGAGGTTGATCCAAGTTTTAGAGGGAAGGATGACGGCATCAAGTTTACTGCTCTTGATTATGGTGGAGGGTTATGACCAGAGGAGTTGACTGATTGGTTAAATCACATGGAAAAATTCTTTGAGTGGAAAACCCTTTCAGAGGAGAAGAAGGTTATGTTTGCATGCTGACTAAGTTGGTCGAACATGCATTGATCTAGTGGGATCACCTACAAAATGAAAGAAAAAGGAATGGAAAGGGCAAGATCTCGAAACTGGAATAAAATTGTAAAGAAGCTGAAAGAAAAATTTCTTCCTGTAGATTATACTCAGACATTCTTTTAGATAGGTTCCAAAACCTAAGGCATAAAAGGATCGCTGCATTGACGAGTTATAGTAATGAATTTTACACGTTGTCAATTAGGGTGGAACATGGAGAGTTTGAAGAACAGAAGGCTACACAGGTACATAAACAGGGTTGAGTTACACCATACAAGATGAGCTGAGTGTGTTCCAGATCCACAGCTTGGATGATTCTTATCAACTCTGCATTAAAGGCAAAAGAAAAGAACAAGAGGAATAATTTTAGAAGAGGTGTGAAGAGATGTCCATCATCATATCCAATGAGACGCAGGGGTAGATTTGAATCTACAAAAGGTGAATCCTCTAACATAGAAGGGCATGAAGATTCTAGTCAAAGCAGTGGTAACTACCAAAGAGGTATGGGATTTTAGAGGGAAAGAGGTTATAATGGAGGACGGGTCTGGAATAGCCACCAAAGGCAATATACATATTACAGATGTGGTGAAGAGGGGTAAAAACCTTTTGATTATCTGCACTATCCTAAAAAAGATAGATGGCAAGGAGAACAACCACAAGTAAATCTAGTTGAATCCTAAGAGGAAGAATAAATGGAGGTTTCTTGCAGACTTGGGTGAAACTATCATTATAAGGAGGACGATGATTTTCCCAAGGAAGGAGAAAGAACGTGATGTTGCTGGAGCTGATTTGTGGCTTCGAATAAATATATTTTGAACAAGATGCACCTCTGGAGGAAAGGTATGTAAAATTATTATTGATGGTGGTAGTTGTGAAAATATGGTTTCAACTGTAATGGTTGATAAACTAAATCTGAGATTGACAAGCACCCAATCCCTACATCGTATATCAGGTTTCAGAAAGGAAATGATTACCTAAAGATAAAAGATGCCTCTACAAGTTTCATTGGGAATAAACTACGGGATTAGGTGTGGTTGATGTTATCCCAATGGATGCTGTCCATATATTCTGGTAGGCCTGCAATATATAGAAGGTTTAACATGATTGAGTGGAAAATACATAAATTTTTGGAAGGATGGTGTAAAGGTTGTCTTATTACCCTTCAATGAAGAAAGAAGATGAGGGCTTCTTAGATTACAAAAGAGTTTTCTTAAAGAAATGTAAGAAGCTGGATGTGTTATTGCCTAATGTCAAAGATGCTGGAGAAGAAGTCTTTATATACATCTTGCAAGCAGACAAGATACTAAAAGAATACACAGAGTCATACCAGATGAGCTAACCAGTGGGTTTAAACCACCACCCCCAAAGCGAGATATTCAACACTATTGATTTGATCCCAGGATCGGCCCTTCCAATCAGGCATCCTATGGTGAGTCTGACATGATAGATTGAACATTACAATGACAATCTAATAAAACAGAAAGAGTTAGTGAAGAAAGCATGAGTCCATGTGCAATACTCCACGTGATTGACTCCCACAAAGGATGGAGACTGAGATGGTGTAGACAATAGAGCCATACACAAGATCACATTAAGTATCGGTGTCCAATTCCACGATTCTATGATATGATGGTGTGATAGCGGGAGCCAGATATTTTAGCAAGATTGACCTACGGAGTGGTGACTACCAGACCGAATCATGAAGGGAATGAATGGAAACTGCTTTTAAAACAAAAGATTTATTATACGAGTGGATTGTGGATCCCATTTGGGCTACTAATGCAACCCAGTACATTCATGAGTTTGATGAACAAAGTACTCCGCGAATACAATGGTAAGTTTGTTTTTGTCTAATTTTGAGATTTTTGATATTCAGTCAAGACAGTGGAAGAACACTTGTTCCATAAGAGAGTCTATATGCAAACCTACAGATGTGTAATTCCTTCAGAAGAGTCTGTTTTTTGGGATTTGTCATATCAGTGGATGGATTGTGATGGATGAGGAAAAAGTAAAGGCAATTCTGGAATGGCCTATTCAAGGAATTGTGACGAGGTTCGTATTTTTCAGATTGCACCTTTTTATAGGAAGGTCATTAGGAATGTTATAGCATTGTTTACCCACCCCCCCCCCACCCCCCCCCCCCCACACCCCACCACCCATACAGAGTGACAAAAGGGAGGGAGTTTGTATTGACCAAGGCAACACCAATAGTTCTTAATTGTTGAGAAGAATGTACAGAGCACCTATTGGTATTGCCCAGATTTTAGCAAGGTCGTTGAGGTTGATGTGATGCCTCCTGTTGGATTGGAGCTGTGTTGAGTCAAGAAGGACGACTAGTGGCATTCTTTTTAGTGAAAAGCTAAATGAAGTTAGGAGGACATATTCTACTTAATGATGTGGAATTTACCACATTGTTCAGGCTTAAGAACTGGACATTTACTACTTGGTATCAAGGAATTTGTACTCTTCACTGACCATGAAGCCTTGAGGTATGTAAACACATAGAAGAAACTAAATAGTAGTCATCGAAATGGGTTTCATTTTTTCAAGAATATACTTTTGTTTTAAAGCATAAGTATGGTAAGCAGAATCAAGTTGCTAATGCCTTAAGTAGGCGTGTAGCCCTTTTGACACAATGAACATAAAGTCTAGTGTTTAGCAGTTAAGGTGTTGTAGAAGGTGATCCTTTTTAGTGAGGTTGTCAGAAACTTAGGACCTCAGTATGTAGTATTCTTTTGATTATTTGAAAGGCTGGTTTTTGTTGTGGGGGAAACAATTGGGGCATCCCTGCTTTCAATGAGAGAAAATAATTATAAGGAATTGCATAGTGGAGGGTTGGCTGGACACTTTGTTATAAGTAAACAACTTCTCTTGACGTAGATTAGTATTATTGGCCAAGGTAAAGAAGGGGACATCCCTAGGTTTTGTAGCAAGAGTAGAGTGTGTTAATGGCTAAGGGGTTATGCAACAGAGAAGATTGGGTTATATATGCCATTCCTATCCCTACAGTCCATGGGTTGATCTGAGTATGGATTTGTGTTTAGGGCTTCCTAACAAACATCGAGGGAATGAATTCTATCTTCTGTTGTGGTTGATAGAGTCTCTAAGATGGCTCATTTTTTTTCTTTTAAAAAACTAATGATGCTTCCATAATTGCAGCATTTTGGTTTTTTTCAGAAGTGGTTTGGATTCATGGAATTCCCCAAAAACGATCACTTTAGATTGGACACCGAAGTTTTTGAGTCACTTTTGGAGGACTCGGTGGAGAAATTGTTACCATAACTACAAGTTCAGTAGTGCATATCCACCTCAGAATGATGGGCAGATTGAAGTAGTTGAAAGAAGCTTGGAAATTCTCCTACATTGTATAGTTGGAAGAAAAGACCCAAAACATCGGGACTTAGCTTGAACTCAAGCTGAGTTTGCATATAATAGCTGGTAACAGGTCAATAGGGAGGTCTCCTTTCCAGATTGTATAGGTGGAATCGAAGGGGGTCCTTGATCTATTTGTTCTACCAAGCGAAGATAAAACTAGTGATGATGCAGAGAAGCATTTGCGAACACATTTGCATCTACACGATGAAGTGAGGGAAAGCTAAAAGTGAGAATGCACAATATAAAATAGTTGCAGATGCGCGTAGGCGAGAGTGTTATTTGAAGAAGGAGATATGGGTGATGTTCATTTAGAAAAGAGAGGTTTCCAAAGGGAACATTATAATAAACTCAAGTATAGAAGATTGGGCCATGTGGAGTCTAAGAAATGAGTGATAATGCCACAAGGTGGAGTACCTGAAAACTCTGCTATCTAAACAATTGTTAATGTTGTGATTTGATATAAGTTTCGTCATGATGAAAATGTTGCGGAGGAGGAAGAAATTACTGGAAGAAAGAGATGCCAAGGAGAAAAAGGAGAGGGTAATGCGTGTCTTGGACCAAAAGACAATCACTATTGACATGGGGACGCTACAATAGATATTTGGTACAGTGGGGAAGGTCTTTGCCCAGCAAGAAGAAAACACTGGATTCCTGAGGGGGCGTAGTGAGGAAAATTGACAATGCAAAATTAGAGAGTTCCATCAATAGACATCGCAGAGCTGAATTTCTTTTAACCAGGGGAGAATGATGAAGGAGCTAACTTGCATAGAGGCCATAACTTTTTGATTGACCGTGGATCGTCCTGAAATTTACAGTGTGTAGATATACATTAGTACGATGCTGGGAACAAATTTCCTGCATGGTTGGCTAGTTTTGGCTGTTTTCGGCTCAGAGTTCTGTCATCTAGGGGCCTAAAATAGGCCTCCGAAAGTTTTTTCCGCTTTGACTAGGTCTTAGAAACTTTAATAAATTTGTTGTGCTTATCAGAATAAGTCTAAAATTTCACCGTGAGCACCTAATTTAGAAGCTGTGGATACGTAAATTTTGGGGTCAATACGAGTTGTTTGGATTTAGGGTTTTTGGGCCATTTTGGGGTTTTGGCAGTTAGGTGTTAGAGTAGTCTTGAAATAAAAGGAGAATTGTAATGAGGTACTACATCAATTGTTTGAACCCAGAAGGAGAAGAAGATATTTTGAAACTCCTGTGGTTTTATTTGCAAAGCTGTTTATGTGTGTTTTGGCGGTAGTTTCAAACCTCTTGCAGTGGGAGTCAAATCACAAAATGTTATTCTTTAAGTTAGGAACAAATAAAACATTTCTAATAGTCCATGTTCAACTAACATTTCAAAAACTTTTAGAATTAATGAAAGGAATTATCACCTATATATATCCATTAAATTCGGACAACATATGAAATAATTTCTTAAGTATTGGTCATAATCCTAGTGCACCACTATCTAGGATACACCATATCATTACAAGTTTAAGAGCATATTTTTCAATATTATTAGCTTGTTTTTTGCACAATTTTAATTTTATTCTCTTGTTTTTGTGAATTCTTCATTACAACATTGTTATTAGAACTTATTTTAATTCCAAAAACATCATCTTCTTATGACCAAATTTACCCCATTTAGTAAAAGTCCATCATTTAACTTTCATCTTTTGATTATTCCTATGTTTGTGTTAAGATTAACTTATATGAAATATATTCTCTGATTAGGAATTACAATTATTATGATTTTAACAAATTTCTAAATTTAGGTGAATAATGCTTGGAGGAATTTATTTTGAACAAATTTATATCCTTACTCCTCTTCATAAATTAGGAGAGATGGATAGAGTATATAAATAATAAGAAATATATTTATTTTCGATACTAGAATTCAATATAGAGATGGTAATTTTATTTTTTTTCATGAATGTTACTTGTGTAATAAAACAAAACAACTAACTAAATCCACAAATACAACAATCAAATTGAGCCTCAATATTATTAATATTAGATAGGTAATTGTTGGAGATCAAAATTCGCACATTTTATGAATGCATGGGATGATCCCACAAAAAGTCCTCCATATGGGGTTGTCCCGCCCCAGTATGGGGACTTGTGGCTGAGACAAAACTTTGGGAGAAGTATTTTACATCTTACACAGGTTTAGGGGAATCGTAGAAAAAAATAAAACTGATGTTAACAATAGAAGGAAACCCTATAGAATATAGTGCAAAACCGTACCACCAAAACCAACCCTATATCGACCCTTTTAATTAACACATTCGTAACACAAAAAAATGATACCTGAAAAGGAAAAATGTACAAAGTGCCAAAAGAAACAACGAGAGGAAATAATGTGAAAATGTACGTATAAGTCCATACATATAGCCAACATCAGAAATTTATTTCTTAAATGATTGCACATCAGTTTTACATTCATGACAAAGGTAAAAATACTATTACAGAGGACCACGTTTGGATCTGAAAACACTTAGGAATTTAGACGGGATTTGTTACATAGGGTCATATAACAAAAAGAGGGGTTGTTTTACAATGCATGAGTTATAGATTTATATAAAAATAAGGTTGCAAAGAGAGAAGGACATAGAGAAAAATAGGCAGAGATTTAACACAAGGACCATCGCCATAGATTTTTGCAAAGAATTTGGGATCCTAACGTGAATCAAATAAAACACCATAAAATTGTAGGTTGAGGGAAACCTGTTATCCAAAATTCACCCTCAAGGGGTATTTTGATAACATGCATCAACATTATTCAGTCCCGAGCACGTAAGATTGATTCAAGGCCAAAAAAAATCCATGTTTTGGGGCACCTCGGCTTCTCTCTAACTCTCCCATCCAAGAATAAATCCCAATACAGTTGAGAAATGGAAAAAAAAAAAAAAAAAAAAACACAAAACAAAAGGTTGCAGGAATGTTTGAAGCATTCAGGTTCTGAAGGGTTTGGGTCCATACCAGTTCAGGTTTATAATGAGGTCGTACGTCCCAGCCTTCTTGGCGCCGAGAAAAAAAACAAAGGAAAATCGCGCTCCTATTTAGAAATTTTGGGTCCAGACGGCCACGGACATTGGGATGTCGGGACGGCGAGGGACGCGAAAATCCGGAAACGGCTTAAAGCAAGAAAATTGTCACGTTGTTTCACGCGGGTTTGGGGAAAGTGGGACAAAAAGTACGCGTTGGGACGCAGCACATCGACACGATTTTCAGCATAGACAGTCCCATTTCAGGAAAGTTCGGAGAATTTGTTCCTAGGCAGTTCCGCAGGACAATGGGACAAGGTACGCAAGGGACGCGGGGACACAAAAAAAGGTAGAAAAGCCGCAAATAGGAATAAGGAAAGCCCGAATCGGCCGAAGCAGGAGATTTCATCCGGGACATTTGGAACAAAGGACATGAGGGATGCGGGGATGTGAAAAGGCAGGAAAATCTGAAAATAGGAACAAGGAAGCCGGAATTGGCTGACAGCAGGAGATTTTCATTGGGACAGTGCGGACAAAGTACGCGAGAGGATGCATGGGACACGAAAAGGCGGAAAAAACCACAACAGAGACAAGGAGGATCACGGATGAACAGATACATATGCACGTGTCAGAAGGGAAAAAAAAATTGGAAAATTTAGCTAAGTGTTTCACTAAAAATCCAAAAAGGAGTGTTTAGCCGCCCCCTTTTGCGAGCCAATAGAATCTCACCACTGTCCAGGTGGCGCCGGAAATGGAAAAGCCCGCAAGGAAATTTTGGGGGTTTCAAAACCCGCATCCAATGGCGCCGCCTTTTGCGCACCACACCATCCAAGTTCAAAATTTCAAAGCAAACCAAGGAATTTAGGAAAGATAGGCGCCATCTAATAACGCCGCCAAGTGTTCTTCACCTCATCGGCCCTGCGGAGAAAATTTAAAAAAATTTCCAAAGGCAAAAAAATGAAGGAAAATGGAGCAGGATGGATGCCCATGGACAATTAGAACATGCCATTGTGGCACCTGGATTGGTGGAGTGTGGGGCAAATTTGAAAAATTTTCAAAGACCAACGAGTGAAAATTCAAACTTTTTGCTGCCGATCCGGATTTTGGCCTATTTTTCCCTAAATCTTTCAAATCAAACATATCTTTCGATCCAAAGCTCAGATTTTCACGTTCTTTAATATCAATGGAAATCTACGTGAAATTATCTACAAGATTCCAGGGTCAATTTGAATTTTGGATCACGTTTTGAGAGAGAAAATCCAAGAACATTTTTGGCACGTGGGAAGGCGCCAGAAGCTGAGGTTTCAACAATAGTGTTAAGCAAAATGGGTCGCATTGGGTCGCATTCTTCTTCAGCATGGCTAAAAATGTCAGAGCATGGGTCTGTAAGATGCCACACTTGTTTAATGCCTTCTGCATTCAAGAGAATGGGTGGCACCATGTTTTTCACATTTTTCTCTCCGGGGCCGACCCATGGATTGTAAAAGCCAAATTTGGCTCATTTTTCAAGGGTTGTTCATTAATTTTTCTGCTCTATTCTCCTTTCTTTTCTGCCCTAAGGTTGAAAATGAGTTTGAAACCTCACTCCCCATCTTAATTGGCACTTTTCCTTTTACCCTAAAATGAGTCTATGCAAACTTCCGGGAGCAAAAAAAAAAAGTGTGTTGTGATTTGCATCTGCCATCCTTGCCTCATTTTTGCTTGTTGTCTTCTTTCCTCTCTTCATTGCAGTGGTAATTTGGCACGTTTTAAATTTTCATTGCACGATTGGAGCTATGTTACAATTTTGAAGATGTTCAACCATTGTCCTTCTTAGTGTATCACGTTTTAGTATAGATTCTTTGAAATTTGAAGTTAAAATAATCCATTTCCTTGATTGGTGCTCTCTTGATTATAGTTAATTTCTCTAGAAAAAACAAGGTGTCCGCCTTTTCTCCAAATTGGCCACAAATAGTTGTCCATAATTGATCCTGCTCATAGGCTTCTGAACCATTGTAAATATTTACTTTGAAAGAAGAAGCCAACAGTTTCACCACCATGTCCATCTCAACAACTTCATGTATAACATAGACATTTGCAATGTCTTTAATGTGATCAATAAAAGTTGTATGGTTTTCCCCAATGAAGTTTGGAATTTTCTTCAATGCTTCCATAGGAATTGGGTTTATTCAAAGATATTTTAAGGAACCCACTTGAAAACAACTTATAGAAATCATGGAAAATATGATCGAAACCAAATTTGTTGGGTTGGTGAATTTTCTAAAATTTGGGTTCGTTGCATCAAATATGTTGCTGATACTTACTTATCTAATGGCTTTGGAATTCTTGCGGACTATGTTGCTGATACTTATGAGCTAGCAGTCTCTCCCAAGACCCTAATTAGTAAATCTAAACCAGTCACGTGAAACACCTCTAGAGATGATGTTGGTAAGGACTCAACTCCTTTGGGAAGGAAAAGTAATAAGGAATTAAGGGAGACTAAATTGAGGAGGGAAGTAGAAACTGACATTCAGGGTACTCTAGGGAATTTGCTTCTCCGTAGTAAATTTTTTTAAATGATCCTCCTCTCTTGGAATATTAGGGGTTTGAATAATCCTAGTAAACATAGAATTTTTAAGGATCTTAGAGTAGAAGCTAAATAGGATATTTTCACACTCCAATAAACCAAAATGAACATAGATAGATTTAAAGAGGTGGGGAGACACATTTGGAAAGATAGTCACTGGGAAGGTTGTAGTTCCTCTGGAGCCTTAGGAGGTGTTGTTACTATGTGGGATCCTAGTTTGGTGCTTGGAGTTCTGATCCTTTCCTCCCCTGGCCATGTGGTTATGAGTTTTACGACAATCATCTTGAAAAAATCCTAGTATGTTTCTAACATTTATGCTCCCAATAAATTCAGTGAAAGACAAATTTTTTTGAAAGATCTCTCTAGCTTTAGACAACTATTTAAGGATAAATATTGGATAGTTGGAGGAGACTTCAATAACCCCCTTTTCCCCTGGTGAAAAGAGAGGGGGTTTGATCTCTTATTCTGAAAGTATGGAAGATTTAGCTGACTTACTAGCCAGTAATAGTCTGTTTGAATTAGATTTGGAGGGATCCAAGTTTACTTGGGTAAATAGAAGGACTGGATCTGAGCTCATTCAGATAAGATTGAACAGATTTGTGGTAAGCCATCTTTATATGATCAATCAACTTTATTCTCTAAAAAATATTCCCAAAATTGGCTTAGATCATAATCCCATTCTTCTCGATTTAGGAATGAATCATCTAAAATAAGCTAGGTCTTTCATATTTGAAAAGATGTGGCTATACCACCTAGATATTTATAACAAGATTCCTGAATGGTGAGGATATATAGGTTCGTGGGGTTGCTAGCTTCAGATTGTGTTTTAAACTGAAGCACAACAAAAATAATCTTAAAAGATGGAATAAGGAGACTTTTGGGAATATTTTCTAGGAAAAAAGTAAGAATTATTGAAGATCTTAGAAATATTGACGGAACTTATGGAGAAGGATGGTCTTAATCTGGTTCTTAAAGATCAAGAAAAAAAACTCCTTGCTGATTACCATGGAATTTTGGTTAAAGAAGAGGTGTATTGGAGAAAAAAATGTACGGTTAAATGGCTTAAAGAAGGGGGATAGGAATACTAAATTCTTCCATTTTTCTGCTACTTCTAGAGCCAATATCCTAAAGATTAATGAAATAAGAGGTGAAAATGGGGAGTCATTCACATATAGCAGGGGCATCAATGCCTCTATAATAAATTAATTTAAAGAGCTCTTCAAACATGGGCAAGAGGTCGGAGGATTTGGTTCAGAACAAAGTATTGGACCTTTTTCAAGAAATTATCACCCCTCTTGAGAATAGAGATATTTTAAGAAACCCCTCAGAGGAGGAAATCCATTTTGTGATATTTGATATGGAACCTGATAAATCTCCGGGGGGCCAGATGGCTTCCCTACCTTTTTCTTTCAAAAATTCTAGGAGGTGATTAAACATGAGGTCATTGATATGGTCCAAGAGTTTTTCAACAATGGTCATCTCTTGAGGCAAATGAATAACACTTTTATTGTCCTGGTGCCAAAAATTTATGGAGCCAAGGAGGTTAAGGATTTTAGACCTATAAGCCTGTGCAACACCAGTTATAAGATTCTGACTAAAATCATAGCAGGGAGGATTCTGATGGTTCTCCCCAACTTCATCTCTGGGAATCAGGGGGCTTTTGTTCCTGGAAGGAAAATTACTGATAGCATTATTGTGATTCAAGAAGCCATCCACTCCATTGAAAGCTCTGGAAGATCAGCTATGTTTCTTAAGTTGGATATGCATAAGGCCTTTGATAGGATAAATTGGTCTTTCCTCCAGGCCATCCTGTTAAAGGTGGGTTTTGATAACTTTTTGGTTAATATGATTATGACATGCATTTCCACTGCCAGTTTCTCGGTACTGGTCAATGGTAAACCAGAAGGTTTTTTCCAAGCTAGTAGAGGGATGAGACAAGGTGATCCTCTCTCACCTTTCCTCTATGTCATAATGGCTGAATCCCTGAGTAGAATCTATCAACTTTCCATGGCTCATTCCAACTGTATCCAAGGTGTTAAAATCTCAAATGGTCTTCCCTCTATCTGTCTCAATCAGTTTGTGGATGATAATTTTATGATGGGTAAGGCCTCTGTCCATGAGGCCTCAAATTTTAAGGAGGTTCTTAATGATTATGAATAGGTTTCTAGATAGATGGTTAACTTCCATAAAAGTGTTGTCTTTTTCATAAATGTGGAGAATCAGGTTCAAGCCAGATTAGCTCGCATCTTGGGTTGTAGAATTAAACATTTTCCAGATTCTTATCTGGGTATGCCCCTGATCCATAAGAAGCCTGACCTCATGGTTTGGAATGCTCTGTTGGATAGAGTTAATAGTAAACTCTCATCTTGGAAGGGTCTCTTTCTCTCTCAAGCTGGTAAGATTCAACTGCTCCAAAGCTCCCTTCAAGGCATTCCCATTTATGTGATGTCTCTTTTCATGCTCCCTGCTAAAATTAAGGAAGCCTTAGAGAAAATCCAAAAGTGGTTCCTCTAGATGGGAGCTGGTGAGAAGTTCAAATTTCCTCTTGTGGCCTGGGATAAAGTTACTAAACCTAAGCTATGTGGAGGTTTGGGGCTAAAAAACATTTCTCTTATGAATAAGGCCTTAATTGCCAAGGCTGGCTGGAGGATTGCTAGAGAGGAAGGTCTTTGGGTGTAAATTATAAAGATGAAATATTTGCAGAATATAGGTAGAATGGAATCCTTCTTTAACCAAAATAACCTCCCTAGAGGGTCTTTTTTCTGGAATTCCTTTGTGGCCTCTAAAGAAATCTTATCCAAAGGTATGATTTGGGAAATTGGCAAGGGCTCTAGAATCAGTTTTTGGTTCGATAATTGGCTTGAGGATTCCCCCTTAGCTAACTTGGATTTCTGGAAAGAAGTTTCTCAGTACTACAAGGATTCTGGAAAATTTTGGATTCGGGACTTTTGGATCCAGGAAGATTCTGTCAGATGGGAAATCATTGAGCCTCCTCCATATTTTGATGGAGACATCCAACCTTTCCAGGTTCTCAACAATAAACTTAAGGCTTTCCACATCCCCATGTTCCAAACCAAGGAGGACTCCATCAAATGGAAAGAAGAAGAATCTAGAAATTTCTCGGTTAAATCAGCCTACATGTCAAATTTCAAGAATGATTTGCACAAGGACTATTGGGGTAAACTCTGGGTGAAGGATCTCACCCCAAAGATTAATATCTTTTTCTGGTTGGCTGCCCAGAATAAAATCTTGACTGTGGACAATCTTAGGAAAAGGGGAATGAAGATTCCCAATAGATGTTCTCTCTATAAGAAAGAGGAGGAAAATGTC
Source organism: Taxus chinensis (assembly GCA_019776745.2). Classification (NCBI taxonomy): domain Eukaryota; kingdom Viridiplantae; phylum Streptophyta; class Pinopsida; order Cupressales; family Taxaceae; genus Taxus; species Taxus chinensis. Next base: position 17,423 of record JAHRHJ020003480.1, on the reverse strand, counting down.
AACCATCTCCTCCTTCATTGTTCCTTCTCCCATGTTGTCTTTGTTGTTATTCTGGATCTGTTCAATATCCAATGGATCCTGCCCTTGACGATTGAAGATTGTTGCTTTCAATGGGAGAGCCCTTTCCATTTTCCTATCTTGATCTGGGCCTGGAATATTGCCCTCCCTCATTTTTTGGGGGGTTTATGGAAATCCAGGAATGATGGTATCTTCCGTGATCAGAAATCTCTTCTCTCGAAAGTTAGAAGAAAAACTTTGAATGCCATAAAGGAAAACATTAAACTCTTTAAAGGTAAAGTCAAGAAACCCTGCCCGATTAGTGAGCAGATAGTTCTTGACAAGTTTTCCCTTGGTCTGGTGGAATTACACATTCCTAAAAAGATCTCCAGTTGGAATAGGCCTGAGGGAAATGTTGTTAAGTTAAATTTTGATGGAGCCTCAAAAGGGAATCTGGGTCCTGCTGGGGGAGGGGGAATTCTAAGGAACAGTGAAGGAGATTGGTTGTTTGCCTACGCGGGTCCTTTAGGTTGCCAAACCAACAACATGGCGGAAGCTAGAGCTCTTCTTTGGGGGGTTTTCCTGGCTAAAGAAAAAGGTTTCAAGGACATCCAGATCGAAGGTGACTCTCTCCTATTAATTAATGCCCTCAATAATCATGGTTCCATTAATTGGGCCATTACTAATATCCTCAATGATGTAAAGGAAACTTCAATTTTTTTTTATAACATTTCTTATAATCATACCTTACGTCAAGGGAACAAATGTGCCGATAAGATGGCCAATTATGGAATCAATTGTAATGATTATAAGATATGGTGTAAAGTTGATAAACTACCCACAGACATTAATGAGATCATTAGTAGAGATAGAGGGCACTAAGTTTTATAATGTTGGCATGAGTGAGTCCTGTGGCAGTGACAACTTACTTAATATCTTGTTTTTTAAGATTTCTGCTAGTGCGAAAGAAGGTCTTTTTTTGAATTTTAGTAGCAAACAGAAGAATCCCAGTCTGGTGAAAATGGGGGTGATAGGATTAGAGTTGAACCTGCTAGCCAAAGCATTGAAGCTTTCAATCAACCTCTGTGGAACAAGCTTAGGATTGGGGGTTTTAGTAATTTCATTTCCAAATTACATGGTCATGACCCCTCCCTGTCTAAGGATTTTGGAAAATATTGGAAAGAGGATAAGTTTGAAGTCAGAGGGATGGAAATTGAGGTGTCTGAGTCCACCATCACCCTGGCCACGGACATGAAAATGGATGGGCTTAAAATTTTCAAGGATAGAACCCGCAGAGAACAAGAAATTGAGTTGTTCTTTGTTGGCAAGGAAAGATGTTCTTTCTTTACGGATGGTATTGCCAGGTCGTGCATTCCGGGTATATGGAGAGAGGTGTGCCTTCAAATCATGAAGTACATCACTCTGGAGGGAAAATATAGAAAAATATATACTCACCATATGACCCTTCTGAACATGTTCCACCATAAGGTCATGGTGAGCATCCCCTTCTTTCTGTTTATGTCTCTGACTAACTCTTTGAGGGCTTTCTAGCAGGAGAAAGTGGAGATGCCTCTGCATGAAGGGCTCATTCTTCTGATGTTTGAAAATGGGAAACCTACTCTGTCCTCTTCTCTGAAAGAGCATGCGGATGAGGATGACCTCACTCTCATAGACTGCCTTACTAAGATGAAGGCCAGAAAATGCAAAATTGTGGGGGAGGATTCTGGTAAAGATATGGGTGAGGAGGGTCATGGGGAAACCAACACTTCAAGAAAAAGAAATCGGGGATGGTAATTTAAAGGGTTTCAAGGATTTGAGCAGAAAGGTCCAGTACTTAGAAGGGGTGCTTCAAGCGATGGAAGAAACCAATGCTGGTCAAAGGGAAACAATGATGGATGTCATCAATGCTTCCAAGAAAATTTTCACTACTCAGGTGAAGTCCAAGCAGAAATTTCTGGAGCTGGAGGACCAGGTCAAAAAGCTAAGTGACATGCTAGAAGGGATGGAGGAGGGCACTAAAAGAAGGAACTTTAACTTGCACATCAGTAGCTCTGAGGATGAGCTGGAGGAAGATATTAATGACAAAGGTGTTGAGGGTGATGTGATCAAAGATAGCCATGATGGTAGCAGTGGGGGATCTCCAAAAAATTAACTTATGGTTCTGGAATGTTGGCAGAATTTTGGTGAACTTCTATTGTTTTGCTGTTTTGGAGATTGTTTCTCCTTCTCTCTGGTTTTCCCACCTTAATACAAAGTTTGGTTCTTAATTGTAAGAGTTAAGCATGTTTAACTCCTTTCTTGGAATTTTACGTTTCCTTCTTGCTTGTTGTTTTTTGTTCCTCATCTTGTAATGGCCCCTGGGAGCCGATCCCTATTTTTTACCGTATCTAATAAAAAAATTTGCATACCTTTACACTCAGGTTCCTATAATGGGTGACACATGGTCACTCCTCATGCGCCAAGGCTTATAAAAAAAATTAGTGTATTTCTAGGTAATTATCAGAGTATTTTAAATTGTGTGGGTCTTCTAAATGTTTAATGGATTCCAATCTACATCTATGTAGTGCCCACTTCCCTTTGAAACCTTTTGGGTGCTTACTTTGATACTGTGATTACATTATAGACATTATTATGTTTTGATTTAACATGTTGTTAGACATTGATCATGGATTATTGTTGATCTTGATTTGATTATGATGCCTGATGATTATTAGAGACACCTTATATGTGGATGATGATATATTATTGATATGGATGTGGTTTAGACATGTGATTTGGATATTATGAGTTGATCTAGAAAATGAATATTTTTTTATGATGATATAGTTGTTAATTAAAAATGCAAATGATGTAGTTGTTACTTCAATGTTGTTGTGATTCATTTATATATTTGGTTTTCAGATTTCATTTATATCATGTTGGATGTATTGATATGGCCATGAGGTCGAAGGAGGTATTTACATTTTTTAGGTTAATAATATCAAAACAAAGCATCGGGGGATCGGAGACGAACCATAATGGAATTCTAGGTGAATTCGACAAGGTCACCATGGAAACTCATTTTTTTTGTGTTGTGTGTTGTTTCTTGTTAGGGATTCCCATGGGAGGGATTACCTTTACATGTGACCATGGGTATCATGTATTTTATTGATGTGGTTAATTTTTATTATTGTTGTATGTATTTTATTAGTAATGTGTTCCCTTCTTTTAATTGATTAAATTTTGATAGATTAATTTGAGAATCATACGATTAAAATTTAAATAAATTAAATTGGGATGTGGGAAAGTAATTATAAGATTTGTTGGCTATGCATTTAATTTTTAAGCGATGTGTAATTTGTGTAAGAGCTTGTGTAAGTCAGATTTTGGAGTAAGAAATACTCCACCTCCATGGAAATTCGAATTTGTCCTTGGGGGCTGTTTTTGGAGGCTTGTGGGACAAGTAAAACTTGTCCCATGCCTCTAAATTTAGTCTACCAACCATACTTATGGATGGAGATGTGATTTGTGAATTTTATAATGAATTTTAGTAGTCTTGTTACATGGTTTTAATTGCACTTTCTTACATTTTAATTAATTTTTTGTCCCTTGAGGTGTGGGCTTTTTAGAGTGTGCAAGTAACTTGTCATATTTTTCACCCACCTCTTTATTGTGCTTGGGAGAATGGAGATTGTATTTTGCGTTGAATTGGAGGATGTGTGATGTGGCATCCGACATGGATCCACATCTTCCCATTCTCTCCCTATTCTATTTAATCCAAACTCTTACCTTGTTTTTGGGTTGTTGAATCATTTTACAACTTCCTTAAGGGCGCATTTTTCTTGTGTGGAGCTTTTGTTTTTAGAGGAAGTTGGAGAAAGATTTGCATGCTTGGAGTTTGTTGTTTTGGACCGTGTTTTGACATTTAAAGCTTTCTTTTTGGAGACAAAAGTAACCATCGAGAGGTAGGAATTTAACTCTCTTTTTATATGCTATCATTTTCTTGTTTTGTTGTGTGGATAGTGCATGCTTTGTTTTATTTGTTGGCTGGTTGGGTAGACTACCATAGGGATGGTGTAGGAGAAGGCTATGGGGAATCCATGTGGGGGGGCATAAGGGAATGCCATTGGCATTAGAATTTTGTGGAGGGAGTTTAGGTTTGGGATCCACCATGGAAAATAAATAGCTTACATTTCTTACTTTGTGGGGGGCATAAGGAAATATGTGGGGGGCATAAGGAGGGCTTTGTGGGGGGGCATAAGGATATGTGTGTGATGAATTATTTTGGTGATTTATTATTGGTGGATGCCCAAATTCCAATTGGGATGCATAAATAGCTTCCCCCATAGATCTGGCTCCTTTGGCTTGCATGATTAAGCTTGAGTTCTGTTTTGAAATGATTTTAAATGCAGTTTTGAACTGTTGTTTTTGTGTTGAATTGTGTTTTAAAAAAAAAGAAATGTGTATATGAAAGAATGTTGTGTTGTGGAAGCCAGTTTTTTCCATGGTTGAATTAATCCTTTTATTGCATTTTTGTTGGGGCTCGGGGGCCAATGATGAAGGAAGGCTTCTCCTTTCATTGAATGTCTTGGTTGGGTGGAGAGTATTGCCTTTCCCCCTCTTTTGTTGTGATCAACTTGGAGAAGGGAAAATGTGCATGTTGCTGTCCTGGAGAAAGGAAAAACATAGTTTGACAATCCCTTGTGAAGACAAATTCATTGTAATCCTTTCCCACATGATGTGGATGAAATTTTAATAGTCATGTTATGGAGGAATGATTTTGTAATTGATTATGAGAATGTATATTTGATTTGAGAAAGACATTTGATTTCTGCTCTGTGCATTGGAAGAAATAAATGAAATTCTACTAACTATATTCAAGAAATGGAAGAATGTGAAGATGTAAAGTTTTATAAATGAATTCTATAAAGAATTGCAATTTCATCTCTCTTTTACATTGTTGTCATGAAGTTGGAAATATCAAATTGTAATTGAAATCTCTGTTTAGGAATTAGGGAAAAAGAAGAAATACGTGTGTATGAATTATATGGCATTGTCTATTTAGAAATACGTTAAATTGGAAATCAGATTTCACAATTTAACTTGGAAATGATTTGGTTAGAAACAACTGGTTGTTTTGGATTGGTTTAGGAATGAAGTATCACACTTAAATGATAAAATGGATATATAGAGTTTTCCTTGAAATGAATCTCTGCAACAACTTTTAAAACTGGTAAATTTAAATATAATTCATATTTCGGACCTGCACACATTAATAAAATTGAAAATGATATATTTTAGGATGCTAAGATGTTAAGGAACTCCTTTTGAAAAAGAAAGACTTAAGAAAATAATTTTAACATTGCAATTCAAACCCATTTCCCTTCCTTAGTCGTTTTCTGTCATTTATTAGACAAAATTCAAATTTAAATTAATTGAACAAATTTAACTTCCTAAACCACTTTAAATCCTTCCTAGATCAATTCTCCATGTTTTTTTGACATGTCGAGTGAAGGAGGAGATCCAATTTAATCAAATTTAGAAGTTAGAAATTACCAGTTTGCTAATTAAAAGCCTAAAGATTGTTTTTACAAAATTGACTCCTCAAACTATATCAAAATATAAATTTTATGTTTCCTGTGCAAAGAGGGCATTGAGAGATTTCCAAAAATTCCTTGTTTTCTAAAAAACAAGTTTCCTAGCTCAAGTTATGACACTTTGAAGTTTTTTGTGCCTTGGCAGGAAAATTTGGGAAAATTTTACCTGGCGGGCCCGCACCCCAAAAAATTCATGTCGAATTGCCCTTAGATTTTTTTTTTTAAATTTTGGCTTGGGAAAATTTCATCTTTTCCTTTGCCATCCCACAGCCAATCAGAGGCTGCCATGTGTCGTCACAAGGCAGCGGCGGAGGCGTGTCATTTTCTTTTGCCCTTAGCCTTTTTGAAAATTTTGGAAAAAAATTCCTTTTAGCCCCGCTGGCCCACGGCCAATCGCAGGCTACCATGTGGTAGCTTTGGGTGCTAGCGGAGGGGGTAGACCCTTTTGTTTCTTTTATTTTTTGGCTTGGGAAAGTTTTGGACAATTTTCCCCGTGGGCCCGAAACCCTGTCCTTGCCTTGGCATTTTCTCCTCCGCGGGCAAGCGGACCCACACGCGCCTTTCACCCTTTTTCTTCCTTTTGGTGAAGTTTTCCAAATCACCCTACAAATCCGCCCTTCACTCACCCTCTCTGGCTTTAAACTAGGACCCGACGCATGTCCAGGGACCCGTGGAGGCATGGGAGAAAATTTTCTTTTGCATCTGCGTGGGGAGAAATTTTTTTTAAGACACCCCGCGACCCGCCAACCTGCCAATGGGGTTTTCCCCTCCTCTTGACACGTGTCCCCTTAGGGAAATTTTGACCCCTAAACTCCACTTTCTCATATCTTGAGTTTCTAAAGGAGTTAAGAGGACTTCTTTATATCACTGGAAATGTGAGCGAATTTCCTATCCAATGGTACTGATTTAGGAAAAATTTGGAAGTGTTAAGTATGAGATAAATCAAGTTGAAACTATGAGCCTATTAGAGAGTGGGTATGGGGGTAAATTACTCTCTGAACCTAACTGAAACCTATAACCCTAAAATTTAAACCTTGTGAGCTTGAAAATTTGTTAATGAAGGAAGAATATATTCTAGTAATTGTTATTCATTTTAGAACCTAATAGGGTTAACTGTTGTCTTGTAACTTAGTCGTGGATACTTCTAATAAAAAAAAAATTATTCCATAATTTTCTAACTAACCCTAGGTTGTTTCTTGGGTCTCAAGTGGGTTGTTTTAACCTGGCATCACAATTTATGTCTATGTGTATGACTATATATATAATATAATATATATAATATAAATGTGTGTGTATATATATGATGAATTTAATCAAATTTAAAAAAAAATCATAAACATGTCGGTAATTGAGACCAAATGAACATGAAGGTTCCATAGATTTCTTTGTGATCCAAGATTTTTTAAAAACCTCGACCGATCTATCATGCGACAATTCAATAAAAAATATATGTTGGGATTTGAAAATCTATTGGCTATTCACATGGGACAAATTTTTTTTTCAGAATTTTTTTGTGAAACATGGTCACTGCCATGGTCTTAAAAATAGACAAATTTATATTCTAGTATTCCTAGTTTTATCCAAATTACGAATATTAGCAACTAAAATTTTCCTTGGGTTTTGTGCATTGAGAGCTAGTGGGCTACTACCCATGAAATTTAAAAATGGATTTTGAGGTTGATGGTCCATTCTAATTGGTCAAATAATTCTAGTTGATTGAATAAAAGGCCTACCAGGTTGAGGTGTTGATAATGTTCTATTTGGTAGAGATGGATATCTCTGAACTCTTCTTCCTCTTCTTGGAGATAGCTATAAGTATTCAAAAACACCTTATTCTCTTGCTCCAGAACTTGTTTGATTATTATCATGAACTTGAACCTCTTTGGGCTACTGAAACCAATTGAAATATGCCCCTTGGAGTCGCTAGATGTGACGTTTAAAAACTTTTAAAGGTTGGCATTTATAACAAGAGCACACCAATCTTGTGGCAATAAAAATGAATACTTCATGTTGTCCCATCAAGCATGTCATAACTGTTATCACCAAATCACAACACCCTCTAATTTCTTAGCATGTGAGTGTATTAAGGAAAGAAGTGTGTGATTGTGTAACATGGGATTGATTCAAGGTGTGGGACCCTACACTTGAAGTAACTCTCCAAAGAAGGTTGGTTCATTTTTCTACACTAATGTAACAACTAACTCTAGTGGAGGAAATCTATCAACTATCTCTAACCTAAATTTTTCAAGGGACTAGGGAGAGATCAAGACCATGAAAAGGGAATAAATCTACACTAAAAGTGGCAATGCACTTAGAGAAGGGTGTGGGAAATCTCTCCAATATGTGAAAATGGAAGAAAATGCAGAGAAAATAAGGTGGAAATAATGACAATGGTTCAACAATAAAATTCACTCCATCATTTTCATAGAATCACAGTAGTAATAGACCATGTAAGAAGCATAAAAATAGACACAAAACACTTGTATCTGAAATAGAGAGGTAAAAGAATAAAAAAATACAAGCAAGCGAAGGAAAATAACCAAAAACTTCAATTTATTTTCTTCATGATTTCACACTTTCCATTTACAAAGCAAGAGAAAAACATGTACTATCATGCAAGAAGTCAAAAATGAAGGCTTGCAACACATTAGTGTTCTGAAACTATTTTGACAAAGTTTTGTTAAAAGAGAAATCCATGTTCTTAAATGAGGGATCATCCAATTTAGAGAAAATGAGGAAGAGTAGAGAGAAGTTGAAAATACTATACTTTCTCTTCCACATACTTGCAAAGTACTTGGTGCAAATCATGGTGAGCAACCTGAAAAATCTATCCCATGTTGTCTTGAAACTTGCAAAAAAAAAAAAAAATGCTTGCCCATGTTCATTAAATTCCATTTCAACCACCTTGAAGTCCCTATTTCAAATTTAGCCCATTTTATGTAATTTTCATCATAAATACTCCATCAATATTTCAATTTCTTTATTTTTGAGTGTATATATTGGAGTCACAATTCTAACGAGTCTAATTTTACATGATTTTTTTAAGAAATGCAAAAGTTATGGTCCTTTGAGTGTGATCGGCTACTTATGTTTTCAAGGCTTTCCTTCCTCTCCACGGGACTGCATTAAATTCAGGTAGCTGGAAATGATTTTTTGAAAAAAAAATTCTTTCATAATTTTTATGCATACTTTTAATAGTTAGGAACATTTAAAGCTTCAAATGGACCCTACCGATTTCATCATTTTTCATGGGGTAGGGGGTTGACTATTTGTAAGTTTAGATTTTGGGTCAGCTCATCTAGATCGCCAGTTTGCACCCCTATGCATCACCGAGCACTTTGTTTTGTGCATCAGGATCCTTACATACTAATAAGGTGATATTTTTTAGTGTCAAAAGTTCCCTAAACTTCCCTAAAAACCATGTCAGTGCAGCAAATCCTTTAGAGAGCTTTCTAAAGACTGTAAGAACGTGAAAAATAGACACTCTGAGCTCAAGATATGTCTAGTCAAAGTTTGGTCAACTGGAAGGTCAACATTGGTCAACAGGTCCATGGTGACATGGACACATGCACAATTGGCCAAGTGGAAAAAGGAGAAAAATTCTAGCGTGGAATTTCATATTCTTTTTTAATTATTTGGTGCATTGTTTTACATTTAAATTCCAGCGCATTTTTATAAACTCAAAGTATATTAAATTTTCCACTAAATCCTAACTTGCCACACACAATATATCCATCTCCAACACCTTTCCTCCAAATAATTCACCAAAATTTAACCTATTCCAACTATATCTAGATTGAGTTCTCTATTATTGGGGATAAGATGGCTCTTAAGACTCTAGATGTATGCCAAACCTCCCTATTTTAACGTCTCAATAACCTCTCATGCTACAAATGGGGGATTAAACCATACAAAGTGCCTCATATGGGGGGATTTGAACTTGACACCTCTGTGAAAAATATAAGTAGCCTTACCAACCCACCAACCTCTTATAAGTGATATAAATCAAGCTCACTTGGAATTGTAGGAAAAGTGTCAGGTCTGTGTATAGGCAAAATAGGGGTACTTGCAGAAAAATGTAATTTTGAGGCACTTCCACTCAAAACAAGATATCAAGTTATATATGAAAGTTGTTCAAAATTAAAATACGATCATGATGGTGTTATCATTTATCCAATTTGGATCTTTTGTGATAGATTTATTTTCTATTAAAGTCATACAAATGTGTGGAACCAAAGTGAGACATTGTTGCAAGTGGATCAAGAAGGTGAAGGACATAGGTTGAGCTCCATTAACATCCTTTGAAGGTCTAAAACATAGTTTTGCATGTTTTTTATTCTTTATTGGTTAATGTAAATGTTATTGTATTTATATTTTTAAACATTATTAATGGATCAGTTCATCACGACCCCGGGGACGTAGGAATTCCGAACCCCATAAACAATCTGGTGTTTCTTTCTTATTTTTTTTCAGTTTCTGATATTTGAAATTAATTTAAATTTAGAATATGAATATGGATGCAGCTATAATCAGTAATTGATAAAAATTGGGAAATCAATTAAATCTAAAACAATGATTTTTGGGGCTTTCGAATTGTCAGCCTCCCCTTTTCCCCAAGTTTCACTCAGGAACATATTAATAATATGACAATGATATAAGTATGTTCTCAAGAGTTAGGGATAGTGCTGACATTACTGGGTAAACCCTCGTTAACCAGGGTGCATGGTACCCTGATGTCCAGGGCCCTCATATCAGGACCACATTCCTAACCAGTCCCAAGTAAAAACTTCGGTCGAGTTATAAGGTGTAACTCTTAATGAGTAATGCAAAGGGTGTCACATAAGTCACCTGCCGTTGTTGGTATTCGTCGAGAGATCCTAATCTTATCGAAGGTACCAACCTCAGTTGACTTGTGCCATCACCTTAAAATCCGCCTCGAAACGATCTACTTAACTAAGGGTTACTTTACGTTGAGGTAAAAGGTAGAATTTAAGACGTCTTTAGGGTAGTAGTTTACCAAAAAAAAAACCCTGTGGGTTCTTCACCCTAGATTCCTTTCTTATAAGACCCCCGTTATACCTCTCTCCTCTCCCTCTTCCAGCGGCCTATTTTTTTGTCACCTTTCGTCTCATGACAGTACTCTTTCTAGTATTTTTCCCCCCTCCTTCCGTCTTACGCCCCCCTTTCTATCCTACACACACCCTCCTATCATCATCCTTCGTTCCGCTTACTTCCCCTTTCCCCCTCCCCATTTCAAAAAGAGAAGTAATAAGATTTGAGGTTATTAAGGATGGTTAATTGATAAACAGTATCTAAATCAAACGAAATTGGAAAATAGTCCTAAATCTTCTCATAAGGTTGCTACCCCATACCCTTTTAGGATTTATATCAGTTCTCATAAATGATAATATATTTACTTATTAGGATTAAGCTATAGTGATTTAAAATAATTTTTTAAAAAAAATTAAAGTTGTCTTTGACTTAGAATCAAGACTAGGGAGTAATAATTATTTTCCCGTTCCACTTCTGTGAGGTTTATTTTAACCTTCTCTTTCGCAAAAAGCAGTGATCTAATCCAAATTCAGGCTTTAGATAGAACATCAAACAGAATACCCTCTTACAAGTATTCAGTCACCTCCTCTTGCCACACTATTAGTGCGATTCCAAATGTCTCCAGGTAGACAATAATAAAAATGCCGTTCTTAAAATCAGGTCAAACCAAAGAATTTCATCCATCAAGTACGAATGCCAAAACAATAAGTAACAATTCCCTCATTTCATTATTATAAGCTAATCAATACAATGTATTGATTTTTCGCATATTTGCTACAGTATTCAACAGCAAAAGAATCATTTTTTCAAGTAGTACATTTTAGAGAATCCAAGTTGAATTCACAATTAACCCCAATTAAACAATCTGCACCATCATATTCGATCTGCCTTGCTTTACCACTGACGGCAACCACTGCAAAAATGTCAACACGACGTCAGTTCGGTGAACTGGGCATGATAAGCACTTAATTCTTTAAAAAAACAATTGCAATCCACCAATTGTTTCTATTAAAAAAACCGGTTGATGAAATAATTTCTTCAAAATTCCAAATCATAAATCAGGTATTCATCTATTATGTTTAGCGAATAAGAAACAAATGATTACCAACCCATTCTAAGCAGCGGCTAGCACAACTCCTACAAGAATGATTCCAACAATAGAATTACCCAAAGACGGCAGCGTTTGAATAAAATGTCAAAGAGGACAAGGAGACTCAGACTTGAGAGTAATTTCCATTTACAATGCGAACCGGGAGCGGTAGTTTTGTAATGCGGGTAATTGACGAGGTCCAATATACCTACGTATATAGCAAAACACGATTTTATTACCAGTCTCTCCATACAAATACCACAATCTATTCTTGTTATGCCCTTACAGTGTGATCAACATAAGGATACAAGGAGAAGAAAGCACATAAAAGTTCGCCAGACTAGGAGAGAGAGAGTATAATTTCTTATTCCTCTTGTTACACATTCAACATTACAATGTACAGCTCATCGAGAAGGAACAGAGTCAAATCAGATTCCAATTTCCACAGAGTGTTCTGGACTGTACCGGGACTCCTTAAATATACGTAATACTATTACGCATTAATTTAAACAGTCGAGTCACAAGAAGAACAACAGTTCATCTTCTACATTCTTAATAATTAAAAATCACTGTAGCATTAAAGCATTACAAGAGCTCTCGCGACAAAGCAACAGAAAAAATAATCCAACCATGAAGACTCAACACACCTTTCATATCATTCATCAACATGAAAATACCAAACGCTATCGCCCTGACATGTTAGCTCAGAGCTCTTTGGTTAAGTCAAATGCGCAGACCCAGCTAACATTAAAAACAAATGATGTTTCCATATGCAAAGACAGTGAACATTCACCACTGAGTCAAAACTCAAAACTGCACAGTTTCATTCAACTAAAACAAATCCCTACGATTTCACAGCAAGGACCTATATAGAAGCCGTTTCAAGAAAATAATCACAACAAGGTCTTCATAGAAGCCGAATTCCATATCAATTATTTCCTCAAAGTTTCATCCAAAGTCGCGTTACTCGAAATACCACAGGGTCTCAAACGATTCAAGTTGTAAAGAAAACACATCCTTTAATCCACAGAAGCAAATTGAACTATAACACAACACAATGTTAAGAAAGAGTCTGTAGATCTTGCAGCACAGCGAGGACTAAATCAAGAATCGTGCCAACTCGCATCATATCAAGGACTCCAACAGACTCAAAAACCAATGAGTATCCACCAACAAGATCCCACAGAAAGTCGATAACATACTATCCCTTTCAGGATTCAACAGTATTGCAACAACAACTTCTACACAAGTAAAAACCTAATGTTACGTTAAGGAATCAAAAGGAGTCGAAACCATATAGTATTCTCAACTAAAATTCTACAGAATTAGAAAACCTACTATCAATCGAAATTCCAACACTATCATGCTTAAAAGTATTCACTGAACAACTTCAAACAGAAGTCAAAACATACTACTTTCAAGAATTCCAACAATATCATGTTATAAAAAAGTAGTCACTGAAAAACTTCTTCAAAGAGTCGAAACATACTCTCCTTTCAAGAATTCCAACATATCATGCAAAACGTATTCACTGAAAAACTTCAACAGAAGTCGAAACAACATAATAGCATTTCAAGAATTCCAAAAATATATGCTAAAAAAGTATCCACTGCAAAACTTTCAACAGAAGCGAAACATACGAACCATTACAACGATACACTGGTCATGTTCTATATAATCCTTGCAACTTCAAGGCAAATTCTAACCCAAATCACAACAACACAGTATAAGGACTCGACATAGTTGCATTAAGTAGTTATACTCACAGCTAAGCATTCCAAACAGAAGAAACTAAGAATCACAGCAAGGATTCAAACGGTTCAAATCAACAATAAAGCACAGTCAGTCTTTAATCGAATGAATCCAAAGGAAGATAAATACAGTTAACATCCACAAGTCGTCGAATAAAACCCGAGCTTCCTAAATTCCATAGGAAAAGAAGAACCACAACATTGCTTCAAACCACTGAGCTGAAATCACCTGAACTAGTTGTTTTAATGAAACGCATTGGAGAAAGCAAGATTTTAAAAGTCAGGGCCCTAACATGACCCATGGTAATGTCGCTCCTAAAAATCCGAAGAAAGACGAATGAATGAATAGCTCGCGCTTCTCCTCTTCTTCACATAATAATTAAACAACAATAATTTGTACCTTAATGTTTATTAACTTTCCCGACAAAGAAAAGACGGCCTAGTATTCTCTAGTTCCCATGCCAATCACAAAGAGGATGGTTTCAAAGAAAAATAATCAACAGAGAGAAAAATGGAGTGTGAATGGAAAACCAAAATACCAACCCAATTCATTTGGCATGCCTTCCAAACATATCCCGCTGGGAAACCGAAGTTATCAATGACATTAACTCCAAGATTCCCGCCTAATCCCATTGCCACCGACGCACGTTCGGTGATTGCCAATTGAACACAAACAAAAACATTCACACAATTGGTGATACCGCCACGTCAGGTCTTGCAATAGATGTTTACAACCTCCGCCACTCCTTGTCCTTCATGCTTATTCCACCCATTAATGTATGGAAAACACCACCCATGACTCGCACCCCTGATAGTCCTCCCTTTATCCATGTCATAGTTAGGTTAGAAACATAGGTTAATCACAAGGTAATACTTAGTTTACCTCATAGTGCAGGTCGCTAACCTTTAGGAGCCATTAAAAACCTCTCGTTTAGGGCTCGGTTCGATTAGCAAAAAAAACTTCAACCCATAGGTTATAGTTGAGGGTAAGGGTATTACCTATAACGAATTCCATTCTAGGTTTCACAAAGAGGACGTTCAGTTAAGAACCAACAGGGTAAAAGTTCCCGCCATGGATCTATCCGGCATTGAGAAAAAATCTTGCGTATACACCATAAATTTATTACCTGGCTCAAGGGTCTATCCTTCCTGATATTTTACGAATCGGGAACCATGCATTGAACACAATCAACCTGAGTTAGACTCCAGAATTGCTTATTAAAAAAATTCAGACCTTGTCAACTTCAATAAGGTCTATAAGTTTTGTTCATCAGAATAAACTTAAAATCTCTTGGATCAAGTCAACTGAGCCAAGGTGAGTTATAAACGACGGATAATACAATTCCTTTCGAAATCAAATTGACTCAGGTGCTAAAAATGAAGAAATAAAAGAGGCAAGCATTATCCTCAACTCAGTCAAAGATCTTCACGGCACAGAAGATACAATCAATATCAAGCATGGCATTTAACAAGCAAAGCAACAGTCGTCTTACTCGAAAATGAATCCAAATGATGGCAGTAGACATAAATACCCTACTAGCAGTGTGAGACATTTCCAGACCAACTTAAGTCGTTCGCAGTAATTAACACCCGAGATTCCACTAATTCCAAGGAATATAGAAAGAACCAAACACATTGTTGCAATACGCAACGAGTCGTGAACATTGAAAATCATCTAAATATCATTACCAATGAAAACCTATAGTGGGGGTTGTACATTTGCATAAGTCATGTTGGTCGGTAGTATGAAGTGTAAAGAAGATTTTTGCAACAATGTTCCTGTGTGTCATCCTTTTACACATGCCTGGTCGTAATGTCGCTTAAAAATCCGAAAAGACGACTACTCTTTCTGAATGTAGCTACGCGCCTCTTCTGATTCTTTCCTCATAAATAGATTACATACATACAATAATTTCGTTCCTGCATGTTCTTAATAAACGTCCCCGACAATAGAAATGGCGTGTACGATAGTCTGTATGGAGTTCCCATCATTGGACCAACCCAACAGAGACTGGTATCAAAGATACCGGTAATGTCAACATTCCGAGAGGAGAAAAATGGAGTGGCATGGAAAGCCCCACACAATATACCGTAGACGAGCCACAGTCTTTCCCACCCTCTTAAATAGCAGGTGGCTGTGCAAGCCATTTGGTCCTGGTCCACATTCCCCCACGATTGTCCCCGCTGCGATGCTTTGTGCCAAACTGCGCCAATCACTCACGTGCGGGAACCGAAGATATGTTAAATTTCAAGTCGCATGCATATTTATGGTGTAACTAAGATGCCGTCGCCTATAGTGTTCTTTGCCGAATGTGCAACGGCTCCGCCTACAGTTGGTGTCAATTGCCAACTTTGTAACACCAATACATAACATTCCGCAACAATTTGGGTATGATCCCGCACCACGTTTCAGGTCTCAATATGCTTGTGACAACACTCCGCCAGAATGTCCCTTGTCCTTCATGCTTATCCACCCTCATTGAATAGTGATGCGGAAAACACCACGCACCATGCATCTCGCACCCCTTCTAGGTCCTCCTTTCTCCATGGTCATTAGTTAGGTTAGAAACAATAGGTTAAAAGCACCAAGGTAATACTTGCGTACTTACCTCATGTAAAGGCTACAGGCTGCTAGACCTCTGGATGAGAGGAGCCATTTTCAAACCCTATAGTTAGGGCGGGTGTTGTAGACACAAGCAATAAATCAAACCCATAGCACTATGTGTTATAGTTATTACGCAGGTCAGGTTATTAACCTAACGTGAATCTTCTACAGTTAGTTCCCAAAGATAGGTATGTCGTGATAGTTATGAAACCACCGAGTGGTATAAACATTCCCCCGAAGGATTCTTATCAGGACAATTGATTTGATACAATGAATACTGTTGTCCCAGATATTACACACACATAATTTTATTAACCTGGCTAAAACTCACACATGGTCGAGTCCTTCCGATAATTACGATATATCGGGGGACATCCATTCATTATAAACACCAATCCGAACCTGAGTAGACTCGCAGAATTGCTTATTCGAAAACACCAATTTCACAGTACACCTTTATTGCAACATGCCTAAGTCCATATAAGTTTTGCTTCATCAGAATCAACTTAAACATCTCTTGGTCCAAAAGAAATAATCTGATCAAGGTTGCATAGTGTTTGAGTTAATAAGACGGATATTTCACACCATATTCCTTTCGGAAAAATGCAAAATTGAACCAGGTGCTAAAAGATTGAAAGAATGAGTATATAAAAGAGATCCAAGATATCCTACTAAGTCAAAGATACTTCAAGAGCAAATGAAAGATACAATCCATATCAAGCATGGCCACTTCACAATCAAGGAAACAAATCCTTTTATAGAAGAAAGAAATCATATATCAACACTTGAATGCTTAGGAAGAGTAACAATAGTCAGGGTGTGTACGTGCCTTCCCTCCTAAAAGATTCATCATCCCGATGATTACATATTTGATTACCTTCATGGTCAACCAATGTATTAGTTCACAATACAATAACTAAGGAATATTTCCAACTTGAATAGTTCAAAATCAATGTCACGTACATGTTATTCGCCGAATATGTTGCCTCATCTGGCTTTCATTTATTTAGACATGAAAAAGATAAGTTAAGAAAAAAAAATGTTTTCAACAGATTTCATTCTGTTGGAAAAAGAAAGGAAAAGCAAGTTCAGTATCTCCATTATTTTCCCAAGTTGCATTTTTTTCGTTTTTAAACTGGTCCTACTGGACCTTACATGCTATATTTCACGATTTCTCAAATGCAATTGGTGAGGTTCCAGAACTTCATGTGGGTTAACCCGATATTCCTGGGTCTTGACCTGCAAGAAATCCAATTTAAAACATTGTGAAAATCTGCAATGTATTCTGTCTACAGCAAAAAAATATGGACAACATCATGCATGCGAGACAAAGCAGGGTAGGTAATGTTAAT